>JAUZNC010004052.1:10689-26713 GCA_034780395.1 Vannuccia rotundouncinata | reverse complement strand
GATAAACTATCTAAATATAATTTTCTTATTTATGTCAAATTCAAAAACATTTGTATGTTTTAACATTGATTATTGAAACAAAATTTTATATTAATTTTCGATTTTTATTTAATTGTTTCTCTGGGTAGGTAAAAAATATAGTTATCATCACTTGAATGTCTTTCTAAGTTTACAGATGTTTTAATTTTACATATTTTTAATTAAAATCTTTCCTGATACCGATATTTTGGGAAGCATGTACAAAATGTATTTTTAATATTTCAATATTTCTATTATTTTTTATTACCGTAGATAGCCAATCAAATTACTAGGGACGTAGCTAGCCAATCAAATTACCAACGACGTAGCTAGCCAATCTAATCACTAGGGACGTAGCGAGCCAATCTAATCACTCGGGACGTAGCGAGCCAATCTAATCACTAGGGACGTAGCGAGCCAATCTAATCACTAGGGACGTAGCGAGCCAATCTAATCACTAGGGACGTAGCTAGCCAATCTAATCACTAGGGACGTAGCTAGCCAATCTAATCACTAGAGACGTAGCGAACCAATCTAATCACTAGGGACGTAGCGAGCCAATCTAATCACTAGAGACGTAGCTAGCCAGTCTTATCACTAGAGACATAGCTAGCCAGTCTTATCACTAGAGACGTAGCTAGCCAGTCTTATCACTAGAGACGTATAGCTAGCCAATTAAATTACTAATCCATTTATTTATAATCGTAACAAATTGTTATGATGGTTTGTTAATTTTATTTATAAATTAGTATAAATTTGTGTAAATTCTATATAATTATTCATAATAATATATTAAACTGATTCATAAAAAGTTTGCAATTCAGTCATAAATTTAAAAATACAATGGTATATATATATTATAATATAATGAGATAAGATTTAAAAAATACTAGTATAAATGTATAACATTTCAATGGTTAAATACTAAATTGTATTTACAGTTTCCTTCATTAGTAATATTTATTATACCGAATTATGCATAATTTCGATTGGTCCGTTACAATTATGACATATAGTTTTTAGATAAATTGAGCTGTTAATGTATATATATATTTATATAATGCGTAGACATCCAATATATCTGAATATTATGGTGTATATGATTATATTTGTCTAATTTGAATGTATTTTATAAATTATACTCATGTTGAAATTGCAGTTTACATCGTTTTTAACTAAACCTCTCAATCAAGGGAACTGTTTTCTACCTTTCCAATTTTGTGTGTTCTTAATAATATTAAAAAAATTATTAATTTAATAATTAGACAAAATACGATTTCAAAGGTATATAGGCTCAGTGGATTATTATAATTTATATTAGGTATACGTCGACAATTTAATATTTACAAAATCCATCAAGCAGCATAATAAATACATTAAGGTGAATATAGTTTAATTTATTATTCAGAAAAATATGTACATTGGTATATAAAATATATATGATTTAATATCAACAACTAAATTTTAGATTTTATTATATTGTGTTTTAATTGAATATACATTGATTACATATAGTAATGAAAGTTTGGGCCGAATTCAAAACAATTAAAATTTAATAAAAGTTATTTTAAATTATTTGGTATCCAAGTGTTCATGCGCATAGTTGTCATAACTTTGCAATCCACAAATATAAAATGTTTCAATTCCGAAGAATCGATTAATTATTACAGTTCATTATGTATAATTTTGCGATTATAAAATTTTATAAATATATTTATTAAAATTAATTTTGATATTCCTTTGATTGTGGCTATTCATCAAAAGTTGTGCAAATATCACAACACTATAAAAAATTAGTAAAAATTATATATATATTTTTTTAATTTGGTGTAATCAACATTTATGATGAGGCACTGTTGTGGTGTCAATCAGTGCACTCTCCATCTGTTGTGGTGTCAATCAGTGCACTCTCCATCTGTTGTGGTGTCAATCAGTGCACTCTCTATCTGTTGTGGTGTCAATCAGTGTACTCTCTACCTGTTGTGGTGTCAATCAGTGTACTCTCTACCTGTTGTGGTGTCAATCAGTGCGAAATTCTACTTAATTATAGTGAAACTCACACAAACATTCAACATATATGTCGATAATTGTACATAGATGTATAATTATCGACAATGTATTTTTATCCAACGCATTTCCTACAGATGTTTGTAGAATTTGTGAATCTCTTATAGCAGCCTATTGTGTCATCAGCACTTATTGTGGACGTAATTATGTTATATAATATTAAATTGAATAATTCAATATTCTTGTTTATTTAATCTTGCCATACGCGTGGTAAATTATTGATTTTTTTCTTTAAATTGTGGAAAAAATTTACTAAATATAAAACAATTTCATGAATAAATGCATAAAGTATATTAATATGTTTTTAGTAGTCTGGGCAGTAGTAGTGTACCGTTGACTTTCTAGTGGGGGGGGGCCTTCTTACTCTTTTTCCTCTCCATTATGATTCCTGTCTGCGTTTATAACTGCAAAGGCAAAAAATACGATGCTAGAGTGGGTCCTGCACCATCTGGTGCGTTGGTCAATATTCTGGAGAAATGTTTTGCAAATTGTTTTCAAACATTAACAGCTAGCCTAAATTAATTTACTATTTCTAAAATAAATAATAATTCAATAAATTAAATTTTTAAATTACGATACTAAAAAACAAAATTGAAGAATTTACAGACATAGTTTCGACTCGCGCATCGTCTAGGGCATCAACCAAAACATCAACTAGGGCATAAAGTAGAACATCAACTAGAATATCAACTAGAACATCAACTAGAATATCAACTAGAACATCAACTAGAATATCAACTAGAACATCAACTAGAACATCAACAAGAACATCAACTAGAACATCAATTAGAACATCAACTAGAAAATTAACTAGAACATCAACTAGAACATCAACTAGGGCATCAACTAGAACATCAACTAGAACATCAATTAGAACATTAACTAGAACATCAACTAGAACATCAACTAGGGCATCAACTAGAACATCAACTAAAACATCAATTAGAAAATCAACTAGAACATCAACTAGAACATCAACTAGGGCATCAACTAGAACATCAACTAGAACATCAATTAGAACATCAACTAGAACATCAACTAGAACATAAACTAGGGCATCAACTAGAACATCAACTAGAACATCAATTAGAACATCAACTAGAACATCAACTAGAACATCAACTAGAACATCAACTAGAACATAAACTAGAACATCAATTAGAACATCAACTAGGGCATCAACAAGAACATCAAGAACGAAATGGCCCCAGTTATGTATCCATCCGAAGATTTCCCTCCAAGTTAAGATAGACTCTTCCAACACTGAATTAAATGCTGCCACAATCATCGTCTAGCACCAAAGCTTACAATAGTTTTTTTTAACTTTTATCTATCGTTATTGAACAAAATTAAATAATATTAAAGTACTCCATTCATACAATTATTATATAAGACTTTCTATGTTCAAGTTATTGTCATATTTTTTAGTTTTGTAATTAGTTTTAACGGTTATAACACTTTAAAATGATATTACAAGTTAAATTCTGATGACTACATCATTCAGAAAGTATTCAAAAGGTTATGTATACCTATAGTTTCTTAATCCCTCTTTCCCAATATCAACTTCCATTTCATGACTCTTTATCTTATCTTCAACATCTTTGATGGACAGTTTTTTCTTGCTGAGCCTCAAGCCGGATACAAATATTTATATCGATGACAGTTTATGGTTTGATACTCAAGTTTCGTTTGATTCGACGCGTAGTGTCACCCTGTTCTCTGACACTCTGACACTCTGGGATGTATTCAAACATTTCAAAGGAAAAATAGATGTACAGAAATGTATCTTAAAAGAACGATTTTCCCCCAGCTTAATCACTTATTTAAATATTGCTATAAGATACTTCTTTTTCGTTTGTTTTAAGGAATGAATTTCGTTTTCATTAAAAATAAAAGTAACTTAATAGACATAAAAGGTTGTGTAAATCTTCCTAAATATCATTATGTTTGCTCATTCATGATCCAGTGATCTTGAATATTTGTAATATTTATTTCTAAATATATAACAGTAGGTAAGTGGATTTCTGTTAACTGTGCTATCATTTACCATGGCCATACAATATAATTACATAAAAACATGAATACAATGTTCCTACAATATTATGATATTTTATTGATTATGAATAAATGAAAGCTATCTTTGATACACGCCGAGCCAAATGAGGACCATAAATATGTCACAGTTACTTCCTGCAATTGTATTTATAGAAGCCTTCGAAATTTGTAATTATAATTCACAGAATCATCGTAAATCTTGCCTGGCTCATTTTGTTGGCAAAAACTATTCCAATTGTTTCGTCCTAAATAAATGTATTCTATAATTTTAACAAATATTTGAGCATAATTACAATATTAATATTAACAATTTAAATCGGATATGACATAACTTTAAAATATAAAAACAAAATAATATAAATGAATTATGTGCTAAATTTCATAGATTCCATTTGACAGATAATTATTAGTTTTTTGAGGTGACCCGTTAAATATATAGACGGTCATTGATAAAATAAATTCGGCAAATTCACACAAAGTTATGATGCTGAACCCTATCCATAGGCCCAGTATTCCCCCCACATTGGCAATGTGGTCTTCGAAAGGCAATATGTACGTCTCCATCTGTTTGAAAACATTCAAAGACTCGGCGTAAATGTTGACGTAGACGAAAGGGAACTTGTCAATATCGCGAGCATCAGCGTCCATTGAGTTCTTCAATAATGACACTTTAGTCAAGGCTCTCACTTTTGGATCAATCGGTTGTTTAAGTTGATCCGCCAACTTGACCACTTCTTGAATCTTTTCTAGAATTAAGTCGTTGTAAACAAACTCCTGAAGTTCGTAGACTGGCGGCCATTTAGAGGCTTGAATTTTGGTCTTGTAATGAATGGAATTGCAGGGATCCAAGTAGCATTTGGAGCAGGCTTTGGATAGCATTTCAAACTCCTTGTTCGCTCGGTAATGACATGTTGTGGTGTTGACTAGATCAAGGAAGTCTTTGTTCTGTAGGATGGAGGATGGGTCACTCTTTGGATTACTGTTAACCAGGGCGAGTAGAGACTCCTTGACGTCATAGCAAAACCGATATCCCTTCAAGGCGTGACTTATCAACACAACCGAGAGGTCGTCGAGACAACCGCATTTGTCCAGAATGTGATTCTGCTTACTGAACACTGTGCAATCGGAGGGGGTGTACGTAAATGTCACGTTACTGTACCAGGGGCTGGTGAGGTCGGACGCCATAGTCCAAGAACAGGGTGTCTCATCGCATTGGTCCTTCGGGGTGTTGAGCTTCTCCTGAGCGAACATTTCCAGGCCAATGTTTACGGATGTTCCCACTTTGGCAATGATGCGGTTCCTCTTGAAGGAAGGTCTTGTCCGACCAGCATGAACGTTAATCGCAAAACCCCGCAGCTCGTCAATCTGAAGAGTAAAATAGGAATTGTTAATTATCTGTCCACAATTTATCGCTAGTCAAACTTTTGTTAAATTTATGGTTGTCTAAATTGATCACTTGTCACTTGAAATTTATATAAAGTTATAAACTTAACTATATAACCAATAATTAATCCGACGTTCAGTTTTGTTTGAATGTAAATTGCCATCTAAATTAGTGAATGTATTACTATCAAGTAAGAGCATCTGTTGCTCTTAAATTCACCCAACTTTGGGATCAGTATAAACTGAACATAAATACACAATTTAATTTGTTAATATGATATATGTGTATCGTTAAATTATAAATGAATAAATATTATGATTTTGATTATGGTATACGAACATATTCATAACGTTTAATCATACTTTGGTTACGTGTAAATGGTTCGTTCGCAGGGAAGGTAATAAGCGAGTTTCACTATATTATTAAAGTACGATACAAATTGGTATTTAAAATTTGGTGAGTTGACATAATTTTTATTTTTAGAAAAATACGAAATGCTTATTTTATATTTCGTGAATAGTTTGAATAATAAAATTATGTTGGAATTTTTATAGAATATGTTTTTGAGAAGAATGAATAATAAAAATACATCTTCGATTCAAAATTCTTTTTTTATAATTTACACTAAATATTTGATACACTCAGTTATTTGATAAATATCCATATTTTAGACAATTCTGGTTCTTTTTTATGCAACCATTTTTGTATTATGTTGGTTATTGCAATAAGATAAATAATATTAATATTTCTCATTTAGGTAATACGTTTTTATTTTAGTAAAATTCCATTTCAAAGGACAGAAAACAGTTTTATAAATTAATTAAATAAAAAAAAGAATTTTTTCCACAATTCTAAAGTTAACACTTTAAAATATACTTTAATTCTGTGATTGATCCCATCTGTTGAGCACAGGATTTAGTATAGTTATTTACTGGGGCTATTTTATTGTCTACTGTCTGGAGTCTTAACTCTGGAGATTTCAATAAAAACAGACGCCAATTAAATTTAATGGCGCCCCATAATATCCAATTTAGAATAAGTTGGCAGAAGTTTGGATGTTCTTTATGGATATTTTACTAATTAATCGGGTCATATGCGCAATAAAATAAAACTTGTAAAAGGCGTTTCTCAAGGTTGAATAGGTTCTTTGAAATAAAATTTTCAAAGCTTCCATGAACATCGAAAATTTTGAAATAATGTAAACAATTAAATTATCGATTACAATAATTATCTTTTGGTGTTCCACTCAGACTCCACATTTATTAAACTCTTCAAGGTTCTTCAAAGACAATTTAGCGATATCATATGACGTAAAATTTCTCAAATAAAAAAATAAAAAAAGGAATAAAAGTCGACCAATTAGTTCACCGATTAATTTACATTTCTAGGTTTCTACATTTTGAATCTGAGTTCAAAGCTGTCTGCTCGAAATGGATTTAAAAATAAAATAATGATTATTATTCAATTTTCCTGAATAATTTCAGTTTATAAAATAAATATATTTTTTTCATAGATAATTTAGTTAGATTTTATCGATTTTGCAAAAGATAATTGTTTATATATTAATTTATTTCTTTGGTATAAAATCCAAATTATTTAATTGTTTTAACATTTCAAGCATTATAAAATAAATAAATGTCCAAATGTTGCAAACTTTTACTAATGTTTTATTTCTGTTTAAAAATGAGACAAACATTTTATTTTATTTTAAAATTAAAAATTGATTTATTTTAGAATTATTTTGAAAAATGCAACAAAAGCGATTAAAAATAACTAATTTGATCACTAATAATGTACGTTATACACCTTCAACTAATAAGATTGGTCTATTCCTGCAGGTATTCATTCATATTTAATATAATGAAGAAAGTTAGTTAAAAATTATATTCATATTGATTGTCATTTGTGTCAATGTTAGTAAATATTAAAGGACGTAATAAAAAACATTAATATTCAGTAGGTAGGAGTTCACACAGCCTTTATAAATAATGTTATATTTACAAATGCAGGTGATGAATTTGATTTCATTGCACTTTATAATCGACGTTCACAATATGTACTAATGGAAAATGAGGTTCAAGAAAAAGAGGTACATAAAGATAGAGCGAAATATCAATTTAAAAGATATTTATGGATAGTTAAAAAAAATTAACTTTACAAATTATTGATTGTGTTGGTAGTGTGCGGGTGAAGAGTTTAGTCTTCTGCTTGAGGGAGAAATTGGTTGTCTAAAGGATCAGGATAATTTATCAGGGATGAGATTGTGCAGCAGATGGGAATTGTTGGAGGCAGCTTGCCAACAAAGTTTTATCTGCGTCTCTTTTACATCTTTAACCGAGGAAGGGTATCCAGTTGAAAAAATTGTTGTAAGGCATCGACGTTGTATTTTTCGTGTGGTGCTTCAGATGTGCTGCTCTGGTGCCAACCATCAGAGGAGAAGATTGCATGCGGACAAATACTTTGACATTTTTATCAAAAAGGGAGAATCTAAGATACTTTCGGGAGAATAGTTTTCGGCTGGTGATGAGCTGACCAATTTAGTTCACGTTTATGATAATAACCACAATAATTTAAGTGATTTTTACAAAATAAATTGACAAATTATCTTTTTCTTGAAAGATATTCTTATAAAACTAAAAAAATATTGTTTTACATAATTCGTTTAGTTACTAAAAATATATTGTTTTTCCTGAAATTTAAGCGCGAAACTTGAACCCTACTTTATTACAAGCAAAATGGCATCGCGTAAATTGTAAGTAAACAATTTTCATTGTTACACATAATAAAAACATTTTTATACTATTGTTCTGTTGTAAAAACACTTGTAACACAATTAAAAAACACATTTTATATTAATTGATATACATACTGACGAAATCGACCTAAATGTAGCTTGTTACAAATTTGGAACGCTAGGATAATCAATGTTCAAAACATTCCTTTTATTTATAATTCAGATATACGTTAGAAGAGGCTGCAATATACGGAGTTTGTATATATATGTATGTGTAAAATTAATGTTATATGTAATCAACATGTCCACAAACGGTCGTGTCCACAAATGGTCGGGCAGTGGCGACCGATTGTGGACACAACCGTTTGTGGACATTGAAATCATTTAAATTATAAACTATGAATCATTGAACATTCCTATTTTTGTTCCCACAAACTTCAAATTATATTTTGCATAACGTAAAATAACATATTAAACTATTTTTTATTATAACCTCCCATATTTGAAACAAAAGTATAATTTCTAATAAATTACAATCTTTTAGCATCAACAAATCGTTGTCAACAGCTAAAAACTCTTCCGACCGATCACGGACATTCATTGTAGATCGTAGACATTGATGTATAAGACGAAGATCGTATCAATTGAAATGTCCACAAATGGTCGCCAACATCATCAAAAACATTACAGAACCGATGTCAACACAACTAAGTATAAAAATAGTCATGTATTTTATTAATAATTATGTTATTATGACTATTTAATTAATAAAATTAATGAAATGGAAATATTTAAATATTAAAATAATTGAAACTATTTCAAATATTTAATATCTATAAAGTAGAACGCCGTATTTGTAGTCACGTTGAAAGAATAGGTTGTTAGTTTCTTATATTTAAATCCTTAATATTTAATATTCATTTAAAATAATTCGCATTTAATTTCAATCAATAGAATAACACAATTTCAATCTATTGATTTAAAGAATTTCAAATTTTATTTTGTAAAATTCGATATTTTTTAATAATATAAAACACAACGTTCTACAATGCAACTATTCTAATATTTTAAATCTGTGTAAATAAACACAATTTAGCATGTTTAAAACAGAGAATCATTCCTAGATCAACCAATGTGTTGTCTTATTATGTAATAAAAACGAAGGAAATGATCAAATTAACATTTGAAAAAATTAAATGATGATAAAACTCACTCCACTCAGTCCAATTGTGGAATCGTTTTTCGCCTGGGGAATGTGAAGAAGCAGTTTTAGGCCTCCACCTGGTCCGTTCTTTATAAGCACGGTGGTATGGGGTACAAACACAAAGCAGATATATTTAGTGGGATGCTTATAAACGGTAAAATTGCGAAAATCACACTTAAAATGCATGAATTGGCAGTACAATATCTGATCCTGGGGCAATTTATAAATGTCCCAATTATGCGTATTGGCACGCCAGGCAAAGTTTATCAGATCGTTCCAACTTTTGGAACTTTCATTGGGAGATTGTTTGTTGACCATTTCCACCAACTTCAGAACATTTTTCAGGTTTTCGAAGTGCTCGAAGTAGTTTTCGTATTTACCGGCCGATATTGGCTCGACAGGGCAAATCGTGATATTTGGGAAGACAAACTTATCCTTCTGCAGTTCGTTTTCTAAGGATTTGGGGAAACTCGAGTATCGCAGAGTCAAAACGGTGAGGTGGAATGAGAAGCCAGCGAACGCGCCGAACGTCAGGAAGAACCAGAGAAGTCTTCGGAAGCCTCTGGAGTTGGCGATCTGGCCCAATCCGTGAGCCGAAGTTCGGCCGAAGAATTCCGACACGCTGAAATTGGTTTGAGAGGACATTTCGGGCCGAGATGTGTTCAAGGGAGAGGATTCACGTATTCTTAAATATTCGGGTTTTAAACTAAAACAGATATTGATAGAGCTGCAGCGGACGTGTGTCTATGCTGAACCAGTTATGTTTGATCCCAATTCTGGATATCCGAACTTTATAGTTCGTTTGGTGATGCTTCCCTCCACTCTGCTGTAAATAAAAAGATATCAGAGTATTGCTGCGTATATATAAGAATTAAGGAAGGGTAATATATTATCTGCTCGCGTCGAAGGATAATTAATATTGGATAACTAAATAGAAAACTTAATTATTCCTTCATGATTTATAATATTTCTGTCCAAATAATCGTTGTTGGAAAAGTCATAATTTAGTGCTCTTTTAAATCCTTAACTTCATAATTGTAATTCAAACTTTTAATAATAATAATAGTAATTAGAAATTTGTATAATGTACAATTACAAGAAAACTTGAAGATCGGGGCATCTAGAGATCAAATGTTTCATAATAAACGGTTATAATAGAGTTAGCATTGATCATATAATAACGTTACCTGTATCCTACAAACCAAAGGCGCACATTTTATTCACTTTTTTTGTAAATTGTAAATGTTTAGAATATGACAGATTTTACATAGAAATAAAAGTTTTAATTTACAATTGTAAAATATAATATGTTAAAATTTATTTAGCATCAAACCAGTTCAAGTTGATAAACTCTATTTCATTAAAAAACGAATTAAAAACTATAAAACTCCATAATTATCTCTATCATATATTAGAATATATAGGTCATTGATATTGCCTAAAGTATTGTTAACCCGTTTGCAAAGTACATAGTTTTTTTAATTCTTTTGGAATTTTGCCATGTAAAAATACTTTGCAAATTTTTACAATTTTTTTTGAAAGAATCGTAAAATTTTATTTTACTACTTATGAAAATTCTAAGTAGTATAATCAAATTTTACTATGATCATAGCTACACATTGTGTCAAAGTTTCAGGGGATCCGATTATTTTTATTCACTTTGGTTGACATTATAAACTTATCTCCCATATGTCCTATACTTTTCAATGTAAAAAAATTACATGTAAATGTCCCAGAAAAGTTGCGAAAATCAATTTTACTTTATAAAAATGTCCTCCAATCAGAACATGATACATTATAAACTTGTAGCGCCACAAAGGGGGCATCGTTTGGTAAAAAATAATTATTGATTTTAGTTTGGAGGAAAAAGTTTTAAGCTAAACAACACGATTTTTTGAATTTTAAAGTCGAAAAAAATAATATAGATTTTTTTATTGATTTTAATGTGTAAAACTGCATTCTACACCCCTGGGGAACACCTGAAGTGACGGGGAGTAAATTACTGTATACTTTGCCGATACGTACTCTTTGAAAACGGTCTTTTAGATAGCTTTGAATCCACAGGAGGAGATCGTTCGGAAACTGCATCGCCAGGAGATGGTTCAGGAGAATATCGGGATTAATCTTATCAAAGGCTTTTGAAAAATCATGAATATAATTTCAATAGCGGCGATATCCTTTTTTTCTAGATTGGTGGTAATATATTCATGTTAGAAAATTGTCGCACATGCAGTTGAGGATTTCGGACGAAAACCAATTTTCAATATTATACAAAGAAGGCTCAGAAAATACACTGACGAAGCAGTGACTAAGTTAGGGTACGTCTGGTAAAATTAACAATCGGATTGGATCAGTTTTGGCCTTTAACATTTTTAATTGTGTCCCAAATATTTTTCTTGTCTTGACGTTTGCGCCAGATTGATTTGCTTTTATTGATTTCGGTTTTTCCTTAAGATGATTACAGGGTGGCGCACATAGATATACCCGTTAAATAAAAATATCATTTTAATGAAATGTATTTATTTACAAATTTATTAACAGAATTTTAATAACATAGTATGTACATATAATGAATAACAACATTGTTTAGTAGTCTGTGTGACCTCCACGAGCTGCTGTCACAACTACCAATCCAGCAGGAAAAGAACGAAGTAAGCTATCAAACAAGTCGGTGTCATTCTCCAAATTTGTGAGCACATTGTGAAGAACATTTTGCAGAGTTAACATTCCCTGCTGAAGATTTTCTGGAAACGTATGAAGTGCAGATTCAACTTTGTCCATAATAATAGCACCCACATTTTCACACGGATTTAAGTCTGGAGAATTACCCGGCCATTGGCTGTTATCAAAGAAGTCATTGCCTTAAGATAATTATATTTGGTGAATTTCATAGATTTGAAAGCGTTCCAACGCTTCTAGTAATCAGTAATTTGATAGTTGTTGTAATCCAAGGTTGGTCTTTAGAGCAGAATGATACAGTTTTAGAAGGGATAACCGCAATGCATGTTCCAAGAATATTATGAAAAATGTTACACTATTGTCCAAAGAGAGCGATGGGTTATAGAGTACTGTCCAGCCTTGAGAAGCAAGTTTAGTCACAAATTCATTGATATGAGATTCACGCAAATCATAAACCGATGATTTAATATTGTCAGTATTTTGTAAAGGTGAAATGGATATAAAGTTTATCAAAATCGAACGATGATCGGAAATGCCAACAGGAGGACCAATGGTGGCGGGTTCTTAAATAGTTATATTTAATTAGAGGATGAAATCTCCACAGTCACCATTATTTTCCGAGATTTTCTTTTTCTCTTATTTCTTTGGACAACAGAATAATATGCAGCCGAAGTAGTAGGTGATAGTGATCTCTATGACAGAACCCTTTTGCTAGTTAAATTATCGACGAATAATAATCGAGTATCATTCAGTTTTCTTGCTCGCTCTGCTACGTTCATCTCTTTAACACTGTCTCCCATTTTTGTTTTACGTGTCCGATTTATTTGACCACCACACTTTTTAAATTCCAATTTTTGTGTTTTTATCATCATATCTATTCAGAGTATGTGCTGTATTTAATTATTGAAAATTTTATTAGTTAGTTGAATTGAATCTAAAATACTATATGGCATATGAAGTATTCGAATTTACAAGTCATTTACATCACTTACAAGTCATTTTCTGAACTTACAAGTCATTTTCAAAACATACAAGTCATTTTCTGAACTTACAAGTTATTTACAACACTTACAAGTCATTTTCAACACATATAAGTCATTTTCTGAACTTACAAGTCATTTACATCACTTACAAGTTATTTTCTGAACTTACAAGTCATTTACAACACATACAAGTCATTTTCTGAACATACAAGTCATTTACAACACATACAAGTCATTTTCTGAACTTACAAGTCATTTTCTGAACTTACAAGTCATTTTCTGAACATACAAGTCATTTTCTGAACATACAAGTTATTTACAAGTCATTTACAAGTCATTTTCTGAACATACAAGTTATTTACAAGTCATTTACAAGTCATTTTCTGAACATACAAGTCATTTACAAGTCATTTACAACACTTGCAAATCATTTTTTATGCTTACAAGTCAATTGTTACACTAAAAAGTCATTTTCTACGCCTATAAGTCATTTACTGCACTTAGAAGTTATTTAAGAAAATAAATTTTATTCCAATAAATATCAACATAATTCAACACTTTTAATAAAACAATAAAATGATTATTAGACTTGCTACAGTTCTAAAACTAAACCAAACATGATCATAATTAAACGAAGCACAGTTCAAGACTAAAATATAGTTCTAATGACTAATTTAAACTTGTCGAAATATATAAACGATTCACAAAACTTCTCTTTGAATAAATATACTCTAACTACCAAAAAATAATTTTTTCCATAAATTATAAAGTTTATAAATTGATGATTCTCCGAAACTGAAATGAAGAAAATGAACAACAAATTATGAAATAAAAACATTTAAAATCTGAATAAATTAACGATTTTAATAAAATTAAAGTATAATTAATATTTCTATCAAATTTTAATTCTGTTACGAAAATTGATTATATATTTCGAATTGTTTTTCGGGATTATATATTTCAAATTTTACATATCTATAGATTTTTCTCTTTTAATTATCGATTTCTTAATTATTAATTAAGGAATTTTTGCAGAAGATATATTGGAAATTAAGGATGGTTGGATTGAGTTAATGTTGCAGCAATTTTTTATAATATACTATTTCGAATTTGAAAATTGACCATGTTTTTGGAAGTTAGAGGGTACTGTTAAGGAATAAAGTTTTATGAGAAAATGTATTTTGTTAGAGAAATTAAGTCATGTATTTAAAGAGACAACAGTAGTATGGTATGTGGATGTCTGGGACAAGATTCTGATTGGTCAAGATCTGTGTTGGATTGTGTTTTTCATATAAGTAACTTTAAATATTTTAAAACCTGTAACAAGTCTAAATATTTATAATTACCTTATTAATCACCACATCTACTGGTTGTAGGCTGAAGGTGGTAGGTAAGGTGGGGGATTACACAGCTTGTTGTTGAGAGGGGTACACAGCTTGTTGTTGAGAGGGGTACACAGCTTGTTGTTGAGAGGGGTACACAGCTGGTTGTTGAGGGGGGTACACAGCTGGTTGTTGAGGGGGGTACACAGCTGGTTGTTGAGGGGGGTACACAGCTTGTTGTTGAGGGGTGTACATCGGTGGCGGTTGTTGATTGTCTACAACTTGATTGTTACTTTTGAGATTATATGGAGGAGGAGGAACATGCTGTGGAGTTGAGCTTGAATTTCCTTTGAAATGATAAAGAGCAATTATTATAATTAGAAAAATAATTATTTATCACCTAAATTTGGAACAATCTAATATTTGGGTTATTGACGGAATAGATAACTTTTTAGTTGATTAAAAATTGTAGAAGATTGCGATTTTAAACATGATTTCTAACGCACTGAGTCTAAACTTTTAAAAGTTGTTCAGACTGCTTTTTCGTATTTTCATATATTTAAAAAATGATGATTTTAAAGGAAGATTGAAAAATGATTACATTTATATGACCTAATTATTGAAATGTTCGTAAATTATGAAAATTGATGTTTGGTTTAAATAACGGTAATATGAATTACATTTTTAAAATGGAAAATATTATAATTTAAATCTTTTCATTTAGTAAAAGATTAATTTAATTTAATTCAATAAAAATAATATATATATATATTGATTTACAGAAAAGAAGTCATTTCAGAAATTTGTAGAAATTATAATTTTATGTTGAGCTGTGAGTATTATTCTAGGCATGAATTATACGATATATCTATGATTAAATTATGTGATGTGTAAATATAAAATATCGATTTTAGTGTTAGTTTGGATAAAATTAATTGTAAATCTCGATTGATCAAATTATTTATCTTATTTAGTATTTGAATAAGATAGGACTTTGAATTTAAAACACTCAATTAAAATCGCTGATAGAGACAGATAATAAAAAGCAATCGTTTGCTAAAGTGTTACCCCCCCTACATAACCACCCTTCGATGTCATGTTGTCCGAGAGGTTGTACAACTTATCTGATTCTTCAAATTCTCTTAAAATTATATCTTATAAATCCTCTATATTAACCGAGATATTTCTCACAAATAATAAGTGCTACATACAAAATGGTTCAGAAGGAAAAATCTTATTATAAAGTTCTCATATTAAACTATAATGTGATATTACTTAGCCTAATATATGGTTCAATTCTACACAGTTCAGTTATGTATTTATATTTTATTGTCTATATGTTATATATCCCCATGGCGATGTTACATATCCCACGCGTTTTTTACGAAGGGTAAATGATAGATAATTTTGACTGTTGTATAAAACATTCCGATTAATCGGCATCGTTCAAACTCTTCGGTGACGAGTGAACTCATGCGTGAACTAACGAGTGATTAGAAGGTACATATCCCACGCGTTTTTTACGAAGGGTAAATGATAGATAATTTTGACTGTTGTATAAAACATTCCGATTAATCG
>JAUZNC010004041.1:0-37175 GCA_034780395.1 Vannuccia rotundouncinata | reverse complement strand
GTTTCACGAAAAAACGCACGGAAAAAGTCACAGTGTGGACACTAAAAATCGCGTGAAACTGCGGTTTCACGAAAAAAGGGACGGAAAAAGTCACAGTGTGGACGCGGCCTGAGAGACACCAAAGGGCATTGTGGTGATTCCACTTTTTTCAATGTACATCCGTGTGATTTGTCTACGATTTAAAAAATATGAAGCCATGAGTTTCATTGCGTTACCTGCACGTATTCCAATACGTTTATCTAGTTTATTCGGAAATATTTTTTGATCGATTATGTCGAAGGCTGTGCTTAGGTCAAGAGCTGCGATTAGAACGATATTACCATTATCAATGGCTGTTGATACAATATCAATTAAGTGTTGCAACTATGACGCTTTCTGAATCCATGGGACGAGTTTGGTAAAACTCCGATCCGATCAGAGTGTGTAACTAACTGGTCAGCGATGATCCGCTCGAAAATTCATGAGATGGAGTTCAACAGGGATATTGGACGATATTATTCAGTTGGACGATAGGACGAGTTCAACATTTAATACTGCAAGGAGCCAATATATATCGTCTTGATAAATCTCTTCTAACTTTCAAGCCTGGGGTTGGGTAATAAGATAACTGATTAGCCGCTTGCCAGAGAAGGTCCAGAAGATTTCGATACACATGATAGCCTTGATTTTAGAATCTGTTTATAGGCATCTAACTAATTAACCCATCAAGTACTTCAAAGTAGATTACACCAAAAAATTATCCAACAGATGTCTTACCGATCCTACCGATAATAAAAATACTGTAACATACAAAACGAATGGATCAATGATTTTTGTACAAAAATTAAATTAAGCATTCTTCTAAACAAATTGTGTTTTATATTCGATTACTGTTATTGGGGTTCCAAATTGAATTTGAATACTTTTCTTCTTCGGCACCCCCAATCCTTTTTTTCAACGTCTTCAGCATTGTGCCATTCATAGGCTCTTATTCACATAAATTCCTCGTGGAGTTCTTTAGCCAAAAGAAAGCTCGAGGAATTTATGTGAATAAGGGCCATTATACTCTTCATCCGAAGATTCATTTGCAACCATAACACAAATCATTTCTCGCTGTCTGACTGCCGTGATTCGTTTTGGTTGCACCTTTAATGCAGGAATTGGAACTTTCTCCTTCGATAGTCTACAACTTTTGCTATGATTTTGTTTATTATTTTATCTGGAGTCACTTTATGAACATTTTAGAAAAGTGGTAGATGCATTCCAGATTCAGGGTCAAACAAAATACATCTCTTTTCTTGTTTTATAGCATTTATATATATATTGTTTAACAAATATAAATATAATGGAATAGTATATTATTGTATCTATTATAATATGTTTTATTATTATCCTTAAACTGACTTAATTGTAAAATTTTCTGTATTTTATTATATATTCAAAATATTATTTATCCTAATATTTAATCGTCATAAAAAATATATTATATTAAGTAGATAACTTTCTACAATTAAAATTATAACATTGTATATTTTATATTGTATTCTTAGCAATATTATATTATTGTAATATGATAAAGATATACAAAAACAAAAAGACATCTCAAGGTAAACGAAATGAAATTATATTATTATAGCATTTAGTATATATCTGAAATAATATAACAGTTTTATTTCATGTATATACGAAAGAAACAATTGAAGCTGTTTGAGGCAAGTATAGGTAGCTCGCTCTGCTTGCAATCATGTTTTTCATTATACCTGCGCCCCTGCCATATATTTTTTGCATCGGTAAGTTCGCAACATATCTACGTTCCTGAATAAAGCCGCTTACAAAATATATCTGCTAGAGGGATATTTTTAGAGGGATATTTTGTTTATATTGCTTATAAATTATTTAGGAGCGCTAAATTAATAATATTTTGTGATCTAAAAATGTTGGATTGGATGAAATTTGTAAGAATAGACGTTTAAATAACTGTTTAAATAAACATAGACATTCTCAAGTTTTTATATATGTATTTTAATTAAGTAGTTTAATTTTAAAAGAAATATTGTTGAGAATAATTTTTAAAGGATATTGACTAATATTTTAAATTTCCCTTTGAATTACTTTTAAGTACTTTAAATTGTGTTCAGATGAAATGATTTGCCAATATTTAGAGAAAAATGCTAAAATGGTATACATTTTCTTTTGTGTTCTATTTTATTTATGTTCAAACTGTTTTTTGTTGGTAGATTTACATTCCAATCGTTTTTTTAAATATATCTTCTATTTTGTTGTAAATTACATACAATTTATTAATACAGAACCAATACTAATACAAAAACAAATATTTTGTAATGCATCTATAAAACATATTTATAAAACATTCTCAAGCCTCTCACAATTACAAAATTTTCAAACTGTCATAAATTTTGGATTTAAAAATCCATAAAAATGTAGGGCTTCCTATCAAAATTAAAATATATTATATAATTTTGGAATATTCACTTTTTTTGTGATTTCTAAACTTATGAATTAATTTTGAATCATAGATGTATGGGGTGTGAATCGGCTGCTATTTAGCAGAATTCTTCTTTTTTAATAGAAATTCGCTCATTTTTCAAATTTGTCTAAATCTGCAATAAAAATATGGGGGAGGGGGGGGGCTAAGAAAGCCCCTATCATAATTAAAATATTTTTTTTGTACATCAAAAAGGGCCTCTATCATAATTAAAATAGATTTTCTTGTACATTAAAGAGGGCCTCTATCATAATTAAAATAGATTGTTTATGTACATCAAAGATGTACACTAACATTAGTATAATAGATTGCTTATATTGCTGACATCATTTTTATCTATTTTATAATATCTATTTTTAGTTTCTAAAATGCTAAACAATAAAAGGGGTCAGGCTTAACATTTAAAAAAGAAAAATGAGAATTGAAAAAAAGTGCATCTAAATGCTGTCCTATTGATGCTTTTTTCTTTGCCAGTCAGTGGCCCTTCTAAGTCATCTTCCACATCTGTTAGTGTGCCCTCTTCTACATCAATCAATGAATGTCTTCTAGGTCTCCTTCATCAGTTAAATTTACACAATTAGAGCAGTATATAATTGATAAACAAAATGTTTGAATTGATGGCTAGAAATTTAATAAACGGAACTGGGAGTGGTTACAGCACAAACATTCTGAAAAGTGGTCAGTCTATATCATTGGACTTTCAGCTCAAGGTTGTATTTGTAAGAATAAATGGCAGAGTAAATACAATAAGGTCATAAATTACATGGCAAAAGGTCATTCTGCCTTATTACAGCAAATGGATACTGCAATCTTCATGGGTCTAAACTGTCTCTGAGTACCATAATTCTGTAAGAGATTGGACAACTAGAATTTGTAATATATATAATATAGTATATATAATATATATATAATATTATAGTCAAATATTCTTTGCATTTTTCATTACTGCCATCGCTGGTTAAGCTTATCCAGGCTAATTCTAATGATCCCATGGCTCTTTCTGGTGTTAAGCTTATTAGAACCATCTTATAAACTGAAATATGGGTTAGCCGAATATGTTAATTCTGAATTTTGTCAAGTCTGGCAGAAATATCCATTCTCTATATTAATGCTGATGTATGGACTGACAATGGTTATAAGAAACAATTTTTACCAGCTGATAATATTGATATTCACCAAGAAATATACTTTACTCAACAGATCAATCTCTTCATGATTGTGACAGCAATTTTGATATTGTTAAATGGTCTCTGCTCAACTATTTTTGTTGCAATATCATGTTTTCATGGCCCAATGATCAACATATTCCTCCTTTCAATCTGTAAAATATTTTATTCAAAGCAGCAGTCAATCATCAGTTGACTACTTCAAATGCAATTCAAGCTCATCAATCAATAAACATTTGTGTTGTTCAATTTGCAATGCTGCATCGATTTATACAACCATAAAGTTATCCAACCTGTGCAAAAAACTTGATAGGCAACTACATTTTGACTAAACACCAGGATTATTAAGTGTTAAACGAGTGCATGATTCTGTGGCACTTGTAGAAAAAGTAGCAAAAGACAAATGTGATAATGTTCTTCGTGTTCTTAGTGCAAAGAATTGAAAACAAAGATCCAATCTATCTAAACTAGTACAAAAACATTCTATTTTATAATGTAACCAATCCATTCAACAATTTCAATTTTCGAACCATTACAGTTGTTATACATTGATTTAAAGAAATAAGTTCATACACTCAAATTAATATTAGTGCTATATGAATAGATTTTTGAATCAGCCATCTTATGCTTTATTTATCTGTTCAATTTAACTTTTCTACATTTCTTACCAAGTTACAAACTTTTGCCCATTTGAGTATATTGTCTTTTTATTAAATTCAGTTCAATATTTAAGTATTTTTTGAGTACTTCAGTAACTATATCATTTAGAGTACATCTGTACTTCACATATTTCATATTGTTATTGAAGTTAAAGTAACTATACCCACAAAAAATATGTTCACTTTCCTTTGGGCATTTTTTATTCCTTGGGCCTTCCTCTATGATAATTAAATACCATTCTCACCCCTGTTTTTATCATTACTCTTTATATTCAAAATAATTTTACTTTTAAAGTTATTGCTTAATATAGGTACCAACAATTTGGATTTTTCTATGGCTGTTATGAATGAAATGGCTACCTACCACAAAACAATTAAAAATGCATTTGAGCCAACCAAATTATATAATCACATTATAAATGTTCTAAAAACAACATGATAAAGGAAATAGATAAAACCTAATGCTAAAATTGATACTGATCTAACAAAACCTGATACCAATCTTACCTGTACAGAATAAAAACTGATGTTAATTCCTGAAAACCTGATTAATTAATAACTGATGCCAATTCCTGAAAGCTTATTAATAAACATGCTATAAAGTTTAATTAAATTGGGTAGTTAGTTGATACCAAAAACAGAAAACTCATAAAATATATGGATATTTGAACACAGACAATGACATTTCTGATTGAAAACAAAATATCTAAAATTGACATCCTTGCTTTCCAAAAAAACATAGATGTCATTTTATTTCACTATAGTCAAGGAATTGTAAGCTTTTTTACAGTTGAAATCAAATATATTGTATGATAACACTACAATTCAATATTACAATATAACAATGCATTACATTCTATTTCATGATTGACTATTACATTTTTTGAACCTCTTAATACTAAATCATACCTCCACCTGAATCTAAAAAATTCCACGAATTTGACCAAAAATGCAAAAAATCTAAATATACATAACAAAACAACATAAAAAATCTATAAGTTTATTTACTATTATTAAATATTATATTAATATAATAATTAATAATTATTTTTTAAAACATCTTTTTATCTCATTTGCAGTGAAAATTAACCAATAATAGCTGTGTATTTTTCTATATAAAATGGAGTAAGGCCAGTGTCAAATGATGTGAAAGGTCAGAATTGATATAGTAAAATTAAAAACCAACAAACCTAAAAGAATTAAAAGAATTTGCTTATTTCTTATAATGTGGTTATATACATTTTAAATTTTTGCAATTAAACTTCATACATATATTATGAGGCAAGTTTTTAGCAGTATCATTGATTATACAATTACATTCTCACTCTCATCAATCTCTTATATATACAATATAAAATATGGATTGTTATTTGAATAGTGATGCAAACATGATTACACAATTTCCTATCCTGTTTAATACTCTCACAGGAGGTTTAGATTTCAGAAAATGTTTAGAGGTTTATTTATAATCCCCAAATTTCGGTAGGAATGTATATAGATGAGCTGTTCTGATTATCCTTACCATTTAGCCATTCTTCAATAATGGTTGATGTTTACATAATCCATTCTAATGGAATCTGTGTATAATAAAAGAATTCAAAGTCACTTATTCAAATTGTGGCTTAACATGTGGACCAAGTTATTCATTCATAACAGTTTTAGAATAATGTCATCATGTATCTTAATATCTTTTTTATATCACCATGTATTTGAAGCAAGACAGCTTTGGCAACCTGTTTCAACCATTCCAGGTAGGATTATACTATAGTCTGGGTTTGGATTTTAATTGTAAGCCATTAGCTGAATAATATTAACTGTAGATTTTTAATGTAGGCCATTAGATGAATAAAATTAACTGTAGATTTTTATTGTAAGCCATTAGCTGAATAATATTAACTGTAGATTTTTATTGTAGGCCATTACCTGAATAAAATTAACTGTAGATTTTTATTGTTAAGCTAATATATAAATAATATTTTGAATTTTCTTGACACAAATGTAAATCTTAATGAATGTCAACTTCCTTAGTGTAAGTATTTTCTTCATCGACTTTCAAGTATTGTTATGTAAAATTTACAATATATTGTATTCATAAATACAAATTGAATACAAATTTCTATATCAAAAATATTTTTTATCCTCCAAAAAATCAACTTTTTAAGATGCAAAATGTTTATATATTTTTTAATTTTGTACGTTTGGTTTATATTTTTATTAAAGAAGAAAATAACATTTTTTCCATCGATCTTCTATTCTCTTCAATTCATTTCTGATTTTGTATAAATATTCATAATATGTGTTATTGTGTCAATTCGTTTTTTTAGCGAATTTTGTAAATTTGTGCAATCTTTAGATAACTACGAACATTTGATCATTTGTTACATAGGTTATTACATTATTGATTTTCAGTACTTCGAATCACCCAACGTCTAGTCGATTTCTACTTGACTTTCTTCGGCTTCTATCCACCGGAGAATATGAAGCAATCAAGGAGTACCTCACTTCACCATCACATGAACTCGTGCACGAGACAGATCTCGACAACAATACATTACTCCACCATGCTTGCCTCATGGGAAGTCTCGAGGGCGCCCAATTGTTGCTTAGCCACGGCGCTTATGTAAACGCCAGCAATGTGGACAGCAATACCCCTCTGTGTGATGCTGCGCTGAGCGGCAATAAAGATCTTGTGTATTTTTTGATAACTTGTGGGGCGAAGGTAAATCCCCCAATCTGTCAGGCCTCCCCTCTGCATTTAGCCACCTACAAAGGTAATATTCTTGTTTTGTTTTTCTATTTATTATGTGCAGTAATGCGGTTTGTCAGTTTTTATTTATTGATCTGTATTTTTTCATTCGAAATAAAAATATTTAGTTACATTTAAGCATTGATATCGTAATTAACATCTCTAGATTGGCAAACTACTACAACAACAGTGTTCGATATAAAAACCGGAAGATCAATTGCAAACTGATTAAAATAAATAAAATTGACTTAAATAAACAATTCTCCAAAAAAACGCAAAGTTATATAGCAGATACGACAATAAGGACTCATAATAAGTATAACAACTAAAATAACTTACTTGTGCAAAGATACATTGACCGATTTGGCCTACTTATCAGCTCTATTAGTAAAATCATGAGCCGAACAAGATTTCACCATTTTTTCTTTTTGCCCGTTTTTATTTCGGACATAATTTAATTAGGGTTGCCAATCTAGATAAATATTATTACTATATCAATGCATTAAAAGGAGTTCTTATTAGGGTGTCCAGAAATTATTTATATGTATTACTTCCCTGAATATACAAACGGCACCATTTTATTTATATGAACTTTTTTCTGGGTATTGTGTAATAATGATACTTTATAATTTTAAAAGGAATGTCTTTGATAACGCGCTAACATTATGTTTACCTAAATTAAGTAAAGTGCTATGTCTTAACTACTTACACAAGTATCAGGCATAGGCTTTTTTTCAGGCTGAACGGTCATTTTTCTAATTCATCTAAAAATGATACAAAAATTCAAAGGGGTAGGGGGTTGATCCATGTGATACATATTTTCTAAATAAATTTTAATGTTTTTTGTTATTTCATATTTAAAATATTACAAGATATATCTAAACATCTATTTATATGCATTATATGTAAATTGTAGAATATTATAGGATCGTTTCTTGGGTAAAGTACATGTCCTTTTGACAATTTTATGTTGAGTCTTGCGGTATAAAGCATAGGACTAATTTTGGTTCTTATAAATTTTATATGTATAATGTGTGTTATGATGCTTCACATTTCTTCGCGCCTTACGCGGATCTATAGGCTACGCTTACCGCGTAGCCATGATACCCCTACTCACTTCTTGTTGCTAAATATATTTCAGGCTTTTATCTGGAAGTCCAATCCCATGCCTGAAGTATGTACTATCAAATTTTTCAGGGCACACCGAAGTTATTCAACTTTTAATTGGTCATGGGGCTTATGTTAACACGGCTGATTGCTATGGGGCAAGTGCTTTACATGGTGCTATCAAAAGAAAATGTTTCCAATCTGCGAATATTCTGTTATCTGGTGGTATGTTTTATTCAGTTTTTTTCCATTCTTTGTTATTTAATTAGTAAATTATTGTAGAATATTATAGGATCGTTTCTTAGGTAAAGTACATGTCCTTTTGACAATTTTATGTTGAGTCTTGCGGTATAAAGTATTGGACTAATTTTGGTTCTTATAAATTTTATATGTATAATGTGTGTTATACTACTGACATTTTAAAATAGTAGTATGCATTTACATAATATGTATAAATACGAATATATAATATATATTTTTTAATTTTCGGTCACCCCCTACTGTTCTATTTTATTTTCAGTACGACAATATTCTCTTCAATTCAAATTATGTATTTTTTTCTGTTTACTTTTTAAATCTAATGATAGAATATAGCGTTTTACGTCACTTTTTCGAATTTCAATGTTTACTTTTCAGGGGCCGATCCTGACCGCAGAGATCGGTTACTAACTCCTCTCCATCTGGCGGCCAATCTATCTCAACCAAATCTTGTACACTTATTAGTTCTGCACGGGGCAAATCCCTGGATTGTGGACAAAACCAGCTGCACCGCTCTTGAGTTGAGCACACATGATTTTGATACTTGGAATGCTTTGAAATCGTATCAAAGTGAGATTTGATTATTTGTTCTTTTCCAGGTTAAAATTTACCGCAGGTTTCGCTCTTTGATTTAACATAAACTCGTTTAACTATTTAGAAGTAGTGACTCTCTCTCTCTCTTTTCTTAAGGTCAACCTCTTAGGCTATCGGAGCTAGCTCGTTTGGTCATCAAGCGGTGCTTACTCTACGTTTACCCGGAATATGTGAAACAGCTTCCGCTTCCACCTCGTCTGCGAAATTATATCGCTTACCAAGTTCTTTGACTCTGAACTTATTATGTAGTTTTAATTAGCTGAAAACAAATTGAATAATATTGATGAATAATGTTTGACTATTTTTCTATATTTTAGTTATTTATTCGCTTTTTTGTTTTATTTATTAGTTGTATGCTTCGTACATAACAAAATTGACAGCTAACTTTCATTCATGCAGTGGTTATGGTATTGTTATTTTCATGATAATTTGCTGTTCATTTTAATTATCCTACTTGTTTTGTTTTAGCTGACATATGACATTTTTTATTTCTTATTTATTTTTATCCGATATTCTGTTATATATATTTTAATCTCTTACTCATGACACATTACGCACGAAGAATGACTATTTTGTATACATACCATAATTGTTTTATTGTTTTAACTCGATATTGTTGTTTTCTTTTTTGTTTAGTACTTGAAGAGAAATGTAAAACCATAAAAATGCTTTTTCCTTTAACAATGTTATACGGTATTTTCAGAAATGTAAGGTCCTTCAAATATAACTTTGTATTATCAAATAATGTCCACGCAATCGTAATCCGAAAAATCTTGATTCTATTAAAAAACGATTTTAAACGATACTATAATAAATGAAGTGATTGTGAATAATTAGTTTGAATGGCAGATGTTCCGATTTAATTGGTGTGTGTTAATTAGCTAGCTGTACACTCAATAAAATGTAGTGATATATATCTTAATCAAGAATATATACGCCCAAGTTAATTGGTTCTAAATAAGGGTAAATGTTCATCTCATTGTCACAAATTTGTCCATAAACATTTTATAAAAATAAGTTAAAAACAACTGTGTTGTTATTAAAATTTAAACAATATATCCATTTCCACAATGATTGTACCCTAAAATTAATACTATACTTTACATATATTTCTCAGTAAGGTTTTCAATAAAATATTATATTCAAGACTTTTGACATATATAATTTTACCACATCTCCAATAATAATTATACAAATAAAATTAACACTACTATATATATATATGTATAGCTTGATATAGAGAAATGTGCCAGTAATAAATAACAAAATAATCTGTATTTCATTGAATTTATAATAAAATAATTATTTGTACAAATAAGTCATTAAATATGGCATTTTTACCCATTAAAACCTATCATTGAAGCTTTCCTTGGACTGTTTTCATTACTAAGTATATTTCCCAGTACCTATATTTATATGTTGCCTAACACGGTCAAAACTATAGCTGTAAACATTCGCTTAGATATTGCTGATCTAGTTTAAATAAATTATAATGTAATGTTTATGAAAATTGCATACAGCCAAAGGCACTAGGTATATATTATTGAGGCTTTTTAAATCGGTCCCCGCCCCTGTCACACTTCGTCACAAAAATAAACACCCCCTCCAAATTGACGTCGCATTTAACGGTACCCCTCTTCCCCCCCCCCCCCTCCTAATTCGAAAATAAACATATTAATGATTTTGTTGAAATGAAGCTCAAAATTCATTGTAGTTATTAATGCATTTATTATTAATATAAACTCCTACAATACTTTCCATAGATAATTATACTTATATGATTGTACTTATATGATTTGCTACTTATATGATTGTCATAGTTAGTATTGTGTAAAAATTTAGTTGCCAAATAATTTTAGAGGGAGGGTTCTTGTCACTCGCTCTGTATTCTTTGGTTTCTTAACCCTTTCACCATATTAATCAATAAAATTTAGTAAATTACATTTCATCTGTAGTTTATTAATTTTCTTATTGCACTTGAAAACATTTACAAAAATAAGGAAAATGTGATGTCACATATTGTACTACCCCACCCCCCCCCCACCTATCCCACCTTTTGTCACATTTGTAAGAACCCCCTACCCCCAATAAAGTGTGACGTCATTTCAGAACAGCACCATTAATATATTGATCTAGTTGTAGTATAGTGTAATATCTATGCACACAACTTAAATTATATCGTTTTAACTAGTAATCAGATGTTGTAATTGAGCGGGTCATTTATGTGATTCACTTTTTTCTATTTTTAGTTACAGTTATGAAAGTTTATTTTTAGCTTTTTAGAGCTTTTCACTATGGATATATAAATAAAACTATACTATTTTGATTAATACCATTATTACCGTTGTGATTCTTGATCCAACAACATTTTTCTATAATTTGACAAAGTCCTATTTTAAATTTTATATGTGATAATAACATTGAATCATTATTATCAAACAAGGTATAGTATATAGTTTTTTAAATTTATTATTCACAAATATGCTTTAATATGTATTGTTTGATTTCTATTTGTTTTTAATTGATCACTAGGGTAATGTTATACATTTTCCTCAATATTATCATTAGTGATCAAAATTTTTAGAAAATGTTTTTACTTTTTTGTTATCAATAAATGCAAATATAATTACAACAAACTGCTTTTTATCTTAATTAAAAGTATTTCAAGTAATGTAGTGAGTGGAATTCGTTTATATCATGGCCAACAGAATGAGATGGGGGCATAAGAGTGAGCTACTGCCTCACTTTTTACAAAAAATGCTTTTCTTATTAAGAAGTTTATCATAGACAATTAAAATTCTACTTATTATCTATTCATGAATAATTAATAAATTTTATTGTACATTTTAATTTTATGCAGCTATTTTATTAATTTACTCCACAATAAATAAATCACTTGATTTAGCTTCTAAATAAAATAAATAACCAATAAATAATGTATTATATAAAAAATATTGTAATCTTTGCATTTGTACATTTGTTACAAATAAATGAAGGATAAAATCCAGAATATTTTCTGGATTCTAAATGTTTGATTTTGGCATATCATACAATAAATTCTCACCTATATTTTAATAAACTTTAAAAAATTAAATATGAACATTTGAATATACATTTAATGGATAATAGGTCCATACTATTATTAAATAAAGTTTAAATTGTTTATATTATAAAAGTTCATCATATATATATATGGTTCATACCAGGATTGCCAGAAGTTTTTTAAAAGTGAAGAGGCAAGATAAATGATTCCTTTGATTCCAAATTCACAAAACTTAGATAACTACATAATATTATTTAATTTTTTCTGAATAGGAACTTTTTGGAATACATAGAATACAACTAGATATATAAATTGTATTGTTTCACAAATGTTTATTTACTCCTTTAATATATAAATCAATCAATCAATGATTATTTTCATATATTTTCTAATAATTTTGTATCTGCTTTTTTTATACTATGGATATATATGAATAATAATGCTTAATCTGTAGCATATAAATCAGCCATTCCCAGGTTATATACATAATAAGTGGGTTTCTCTGTATTGAGGCTGACTGAATTATGTTAAGTATACATATGTAATTAAGTATGTAATTTTCAATATATTAATAAATCCTATATAATAGAAGGCCAAATATATGTAATATATTACCAAATATGACATTTGGTATTATAAACATTATTTTTGTGACCTTCTTTATTAATAACAAAAAATTGCCCTTTTTTAATTTTTAAATGTTATAACTTTTGTATTATTCAGTAAAATGTATACCATTTACAATAAAGAGATTTAAAAATAGAATAATCAAAGTTATTTTTATTTACTGAATAAAGTCTGTAATTGTAATTATCTCTATAATTCAGTTATTAAATTTATTTGATTATATAGTGCCTACATTGTAATATGGGTATATAGAATGGCAAACCATGTAAGTTGATATAGAGGCAGGCATCTTCTGAGTTTTCAGGCAGTAAAATATTATGTATCATAATCTAAGGTCTGTTTTATATAAATCAATTTTTAAGGTTTTTTAAATAATGAAAACACAGTTTGGTATATTATATGGGTTGAATAAGTGAAATAATCAGTTTGATGGTGCAAAACTATATTGAACTATTTTATTATTTGTTGTTTAATGTTTGTTCTATTTTTCATTTCAATTTTCAGCAAATTATATACACATATCATAGAATTTTTTTACATAACTTTTAATATTCATAGTAGGATCTACATTTTGTATTTATTACTTTAGTGTAGTATTTTAATATACTACCTATATAATCTACTTGCATTTTGCTTCCTAGAATAAAAACCTTTTTCCTTTCATTTTAAATTACTTTTAATAAAATTGGTAGTATTTTGTGGATAATATATTAATATTATAATTTGTACTTATATTAATTAATATATTTTAGATTTTAAAATATATACTATGAATAATTGTGTTTTTTCACTAGATATTACTTTTAACATACTAGATTTTCTTTATCATTTTAAGAAAATTGGTGTGTCTTATCTGTATGTAGTCAAAATTTATGTAACAGATTCAATTTTGTTCTAAAATTCATCTGAGATTCTAATAAATTGGTTCAAAATATTTATTATAAAGAAAATTAAATATTTCTATGTAGAAACATTTCCTATTAAAATTAAGTATAATTATAGACACATTTTCAATTTGTAAATTTCTCAATTAAGCTTTCCATAAACTACTATGATTTCTTCAGGTAAAGTAATGCCATTTATTAATTTAAGAAACATATGATATTATATACAATGTATATTATATAAAAAAGATATGTGGTCTAATATAATTTCCGCAATATTGGTAGACCTATTGTTTAATAAGTATTTATTGTGATTATTAATATTATATGTTTTAACATTTATAATTTAATTTTTTGATTGTGTTATAAATTATATTTAATCATTATAATACATTTTCTGAGTTGTGTTTACAAACAATTTTTATAAATAAAATCTGAATTTATTCCATATGTTTATTATTGTTTAATATTTGTTATAAATCTTATGATTATTGCATTACTAATTATATATTGTAAAAAGTATATTAGTTTTCTTTTTATTGTTCTGTGTAATATTGATAGTATAAAAGTTCTTATGATTAGTCAGTAATATGAGTAATTATTCATTTTTCAGATTCAACATGACAACAACATTACAATCCATACAACTAAGTGTAGAATTGGATGAAAATAATTCCCATACCACAGAGCAGTCAAATCCTAAAATTGAAAACTCAGATATAGATGATAACAATGATTATTTTAACTCAATTACACCAACTATGAGCAAAAGACGCAGACGTCGTAGACGGCATGATATTCCATTGCAAGAGATAGACCCTTCTGATTCAAAAGGCACCAATAGTGAACATAATCATTCAAATCCGGAAAAGGACATTGTTGACTCAGATGATAGTGATGTGGATCGGCAAATTCGACTTGAAAAGCATGGTAATATTAGGAATGTGATAAAACGAGCTAATGCTGTTGAAGAGTCTATGTATTCACGACCTGATTCAATAAGTGGTAATTCTAGTACCTCTTCCGAACACTCAGAACATTCTGATTCATCTAACATTTATTCACGTACAACATTTCCTACATCACATAATCCCTACTTAGTAGAGGAAGACAATGTATCTGGTAGGTTTCTTTTAATTAATTATTTAAAAAATTAATTTGATTGTAAAAGAAAAATGAGAATAATGTTTAAGAGAATTTCAAAGTTTATTGTTTTATTTTGTTTAGATTTGGTATCGGAACTGTCGACATATGGTAAGAAATTGAACTCATAATTTTGTTTATTATATAATATCTGTCTATTTGGTATTGTCATAAATAGTAATTTTGAAGTTACTTTTGATACTACTAAATTCAACAAACCATATTGCCTTCACCATTTAAATTACTAAAATTAATAGTTTTCTTTCATTTATTAATTTACATTAAATTATATTTTAAAGTGTTTTTAATTAATCTCTTGTGATTTTTAAAAAAAAAATTAATCATTTATTAATACTGATATTTATAATTATCGATTTTACTATGAGGAAAAGATTAAAATAAACTTTAGCTATGAGTTACTAAATGAGTATTGAGTGTCTGTCTTTAACTAATTAGAAATGTTAATAACAACATTCAATGATTGAAACTGTTCTCAAATATTTTTTTATAATTAAGAGATTACAGCATAATAAAGTCAATCAGAACCTTTCTGTCAAAATTGTAGAAGACTTTTCTCAACTTTCGGAGTTGTACCAACATTTAAAGGACCTGGTATCGATCTGGCATGCATTAGCTCTCACCACACCCAACGTTGCCGACCTTACAGTGCCACAGGTGCGCGATGAAATGAACGAGCGTGGTTGGGCAGTACGGATCCCGCTTAATGAGCGGGAGAGGGCTGAGGCTGAGGCCGAGTTATTACTATTAGAGAGTGTGCAATTGCAGGAGGAATTGCAAGTCCCCGAGGCTGACGATCGATCCGAATTGAATCAGCTCAACTTTTATGAACTGCTTGCAGAGTCTAGTAAGGTAAGATATGGGAACCCTTGAACATTCCTTGGTCCTTTCATTTGAATATGAGGATATTAGTTGGTTAATTACAAAGTATTCTGTCGTTGCCCATCTAGCGAAAAGATCCCTTCAGCTGGGAGCACAACGACTTTGTGCAAGCACGAACCGGCAAAGCCACTGCCTTTAACTCCTCCTCCACTTCGCCTTCGACGTCGTCTTCCTGTGATTGTGCAACCACAACTGTAGCCTCCTTGGAAGAGGAGAAAGTTCCCGGGGCAGTTGTTGAAGAAAACGGCGAGTTGTCGTCGGCGATTATCGGCCCCCTTGAAGACCCCAACTACAAATCCGACCTTTCGGAGGAAGCCGCCGAGGTAATCGAAGTACTCGGCTTAGTCGGAACTGAATCATCGGCAGAAAAAAGGGCTCAACCGAGTGTTTCCGAAGAGCCTCCTAGTCCGGTTGAGGAGCCTCGTAATCCTGTGGAAGAGACCCCTGCTGTCCAATTAGGACCCTCAGAAGATACCCTGGTTTTGGAAATGGTCGAAGACTTTCTATCCGCTTGTAGTCCCCCTATTTTGCATCTCATCTTTATCGATTATGCTGAGAAAGTTCCCCAACGGTTTATGGATAAGTTTTCTAAATTGTTTAAATTGTAAGTTGAACATGATTATTATTTACGAAATGGTAGTGAAATTTGTATCGAATTAATGATTTCAATTGATTTCAAATAAGAGCTAGATTTTAATCTATTTTGACATTAAATCGATACTATTAAATTATTGGTGTGCTAGATTAGAATATTAGCGTTGTCGAAATATAATTATATAGTTTGGTATTATGTAAATATTAAAATAATGATACATCTAAGATTCACTAGTGTTTCTTTTCAATGTCTATAAAGAATTCAGTTTTATTGTAATGATTAAGTTGAAGTAACTCATGTGATTAAAAGTCCCCCTTTCAAACATAATTTAGTTTTGTGAAATTAAAAACCTATTTCTACTCATTTTATTGACATTTATTTTATGTATGGTTGGTTCATCTTTACCTAAATAATTAAATCAGATAGTAAAACATCGGAATTTCATCGCGTATTCTATTGGTATTGATTGTTGCAATGACGTATTTTTTTGACATACTTACCACATATTGGTCATTGGTAACCCTAGCAAAATGATATTTTACAATTTCTAATTGGTTGTTAATGCATTTGACGAAGACAGGGGTGACATTCCTTCTTTTCCATTGTATAATTCAAAGGACGAAAGCTTGTGTGGTAATCTAAATAAGTACTTTTCTTATTTTGTTTGTCCTGTGAAAATGAGATTAACACTGACTTGTTCGTTTTGTCTTTTCTCTTACGCTTTGTCAGTTGCTCTATAATGTTGATCCAGAGTTGTTATACTATAATTGTCACCTCGTAAATTCAATTAGGTTATTAAAATCAATTGTGGATCGTGTGTTTAAGTGGATAAGTGGTACACATATAGTATATCATGTGCCTCATGGAAATGATTTTTTATGATTAAATACTTTTATACATTATTAGTTAAGTAGTTACTTTTCCTAAACAGAGTTAATATTGAATCTTGCTATCTTTATACTACTTATCACTCACTTTTCATGCATTTTGGGAAATGTTTGTGATAAAATGTATATTATATTTGAAGGAGGACACTTTTTATAGAAATGACATTATTTTATTGTAGGAGCATTGACGCAGAGCCCAGGATCCTCTTTGCTCTTGGCTTTGCTCTATGGAGAGATGTGGTGGATGTACTCCCTTTTGAGAACGGACCTTGGGAGCAAGATGTCACCTGTTGCGTGTGTTTTCAGGAGTTGAGTGCCTTTCGACGACTTTGTTGTAATTCCCATGTTTGTGAGGGCTGTCTCAAACAGTACCTTCATATAAAGGTGAGAAAATCAGAGGCTATAGATTATCCATCTCTAATATCAATGACATTGCTGTTGATTTTAAATTAAGAGAAGAACTAATATCTTCAAATAATTATTCACAATTGTCATTTAGACCCTAGTTTCCAGTAAAGAATTCAGTTGATAATTGGAACTTCTTTGAATTTCTTAATTTAGTGACATCAGCCCTTTTATAACACTGTAAGTTTTTGTCGCTCAAATTTCGTTCCCGTTTTATGTTGAATGTTTTTTTTGTTCCTTTTGTCAACTTATTAAAATCTTTTCCACTCATAGCACACTTTAGAGTACATCTTTTGCTATTTTACAGGTTGAGCAGGAAGGCAAGATCTCGGTTCCGTGCCCAAACGTGGACTGCTCCGGAGTTGTATACAGACAAGAGGTCGTCTTTCGACTAAGTCCCGAAGCCAAGAAGAAGTTTGACATCTTCTGGGTCAACGCCAGTACTGATCCCAAACAAAAGACTTGCCCTCGTTGTTCTCATATCACCAAGGTAACAACAGATCGTTAGCTTGTTCCTGAAATTGTTTAGAAGCTCGTCAGTTGTCAAATATTTAGTTCCTAACATAAAAACTCTATTAGCCACTGCACCACAGCTATATATTATAGACACGTCATAAAAATCGACTAGATACTTTTGCAGGAATGCAGTTATATGAATTACATTAGTTTTAACCTCAAAACTACCCTTTTACCGAACTAGGTTAATGCTAAATTCAGTCAACTAATTTAAAAAGTATGTCAAGATTCTCTGCTTCTTATATAGAAACTCCTCATGTTCAATGTCCTCTGTTCGGGAAAGTCTCTAAATAATTCAATAATATAAAATCAAAGTTTTTTGGCAAAAGTTTTCGGCTTTGTCAACACCGATTTTGGGCTTCAAAACTGAACTTACTGAATAAGAATGCTAATGTTCTTTTTTACAATAGTATACTATATTTAAACTATAATTTTGTGTGCCCAGAATGTTTTAAATTCCTACATTGGTCATGCTAGTAGAATTGTGCATATCATGTATACATAGTTAGTATTTTTTGTAATTATTTGCAGATAATAAAATTTTCGTTTTTCTCAAAGATACGTCATGTTTTTCTACAATTATTTTGAAGGAGAGTATAGTATTATTTAAAACGCAACTCTATTAATTATGATGACTTTATAATCCCGTATTAATAAGCAGTTAAGTAATGAGATTATTTCCCGATAAATTTCAATGTTCAACAGCTCTTATTTGAAAAATATTTATCATTTATTAATTGTTCATTTCATTAGTTGGCAAATACCATAGCATTAAGTTAAATAATTTCATTACAGTGAGTTTTATCAAGTGACCTTGATGTCGTTTTTGTATCGCATATTAAGTATCCGGGTTGGATGTAATCTCAATTTGTCCTGGCGTAAAAGTTACCAGCTACCCTTGAATATAATATACATAGATAGAAATACACACTAGCAGTGGTTGTTACTAACTTTATAATTGTGTTAACTGCACAGATACAATATGTTTTACATCATTTAACGTTAGCATTCTATGGTTCGTCAGTAAACACTGACAAGTAATCCCGATATTATATTGTCAACAAAATTAATTCGACCATCAACAACAACTAACTATTATTAGTTCATTACAGGAATATATATTATTTCTTTGTGTAGAAAATAATGTTTTGATTCGTGCCATAAAGTATGTATTGCCGGTAAACTATTTTCCTGGATGTGTTGCAAGATACTGTATCAGGTTATGATAATTATTGTTCGGTTGTTGTGTGCAATATTTAATCAATATTCTAACTTGTCTTTAGATGTCGTCCGAAGAGAAAAAAATAGCCCACCTGGAACGGAAAAGGGTGTGGCGCAAGAGGACAGGGGTCAATGTCACCTGCCCGGACTGCCAATTGGTCTGGTGCTTCGAGTGTCACTGTCCCGACCACAATGGACGCACGTGTAAATCTCAACGGAAGGGGGAGAAACAGCTCAAGGAGTGGGCTAATGTGTGGACCAATAGTCAGAGGAATGCCCGTCGATGTCCCAAATGCAAGGTGGGCAGATGAGAGATTAAAATACACATTATAAAAGATTTTGCAGTCCGATTGTCACAATTACTCAATAATTAATGTTACATTTTAACAGTACGTGGAATAATTCTTCATTTGTGTTTTTACATTTTTATAACAATTTAATTAAAGAATCGATTAAAATAATAATTGCACTTTTGATTCTGTATTTATAAAATCTAATTTTTTATAAAAATAATTTAATTATTTTAATTGAACAGTTGGTATAATCAGAGTTGGTGTTTTACCACGCATTGCAGTTTTGCGTGCATCCTGTCGTAAAGTAAATTATCCTTTTAATGATTGGTAAATTCTTATCATATCGATTTGACCGTTATCATCTCGTGTTTGGGGTCGTTTAGGTTCTCACACAGCGCACGGAAGGCTGTCCACACATGGACTGCACGAAATGCAACACCTCCTGGTGCTACAACTGCGGGAAGAAGAGGGTTAAACTGCCCTTGATAGGGGGCCATGACTCGCGCCTGTCCATTCTCGGGTGCAATGACAACTTCATTCCTGATAATGCCCATCTGAGAAGGTACCTATAGACTTTGGATACTGTAAAATCTATTAATTATTCGCTTACTCGTTGTCTGTAATCGGCACCACGGGTGGGTGTTGTTTGTATTCTCGCTGTTATGAAATAAAAAAAGGAGGTTGTCCAATCAAAATCGAGTGACTATTAATACGTGGAAGTGATAGAAATTGTACAAAGATCAATAAATATGATACGCTTATGACATTAATTTTAATCGCATGAATTTGATGTATCAGCGAAAACTAGCATTCAATCTTGCGCAAGTTATAAATAAAGTTGTCATGAGGGGTGACTGTCTACTATTGCACCACATTTTGAAAACACATTATAAAGTCATCGATGAATAAGAATTGCAATTACTGCATGATACAATTTGTTATTTTTAAATCTATCTTATGTATCGGTTTATTCTCTAATAAAAATGTTCTTGAAACTTTCCCTGTTTAAAGATTACATCCTTGTCGTTTTCGAGTGTTATATTCACTCAAATCCTGTTTCCTCTTTGATCCAGATTCGTGCGCGGGACCATCTTTAGCCTGGCCGTCGTCGCCACTCCTCCAGCGGCTGCCCTGGCGTTGGGCCTTGGTATCGGGTTGCTGCCCTTTGCTGGGATCGGGGTGGCCACATACTTCATAGTCAAGGCCTGCAAGCGTCGTCCACAACGGAGGGGCTGTCTCAGATAGATCAAAACCAGATCCGTTTACATAGCGACACAGAAGTTCTCATTGTTAAAAGTTGACTTCAACGTATTTATTTACTTTCCATTATACCATGGATTATTACTGGATATTTGTTTTGCTAAAGTTAACTGCTTCATTATTTTTTAAAACATTCAACCGGATTATATCAGCGTCAGTGGATGAAGCTATATATATATATATTTATTTTACATAATAGCGATGAGCTCGATCTCTTTCTGCCCGTGTGCCTTTCGTCGTTTTGATGTCTCTCGAAGTATCAAAGTTCTTCCCGTATTCTGCACACAACTTTGAGCTGATCAACCCCATAACTTGTACAGACTTCTTCCTCTCTCTACCTTTTACAGTAGTAATAGAAGGTAGAACTAAGCAATTTATCTCACCTAATTAAGCAAAAGTCCCCTGTGATCGGTATATAACGTCCCTGAATAGCGATACTCCTGTTTGGCTGTGCCCTCACTTCATGGTCAGTAATAATTCTATTATTGCGGATTCATACTTTATTGATTCTTCGCTTCATCAGTTTTGCAAATTATAACATTTTCCCGCCTTTCTCCTCTACTCGATTTCCGATATTTAATCTTTCACTATATTGTACTACTATAATGATTAGCATTTGCTACTTATCAAGCTTATGTAATGCTTACTAATTCCTCAGTTATAGATTTATTGATTTTCATTCGTGTGTCTAATTTAGGCGAAATATGTCATTTAAGTTTTCAAAAATTTTATTTTGGGATTTTGAATTTCGACAAGTTCTTTCAACATGTAACAATTCGTAGATAGGTTGATGTATTTTGTATTTTAATAACATTATAACTTTATCATGATATGCAGATTCTCTATTTATTGTATTATTGAATAAACTATTTATTATTTAAATCGAATGAAGTAAATCATGTTATTTTTTGTTAATTTAATATGTAAAAAGTCAATACCTGTGTGAAATTTTAACAAAATTTGACATTAACAACGCATTTCTATACTATGTATATGTTTTACAAGCATAACTTTATCACTGTATTATTATTAAACATTCCTCCTCTAACACCGAATTGTAGTGTTGTATCATATACTATACTCAACAAACTCATGCACCATCAAAGTGCCCAGATTATAGAAGTTCATTCAAATATAACAATTTCTATGCTCATGATACCTTTTGTTCTATTAGTATAGTAATTTCTGGATGTCTAAATGTATACAATTTAGGAGATCGAATGTCTACCTAAAAATGTCACACGTGAACAGTTAAAAAACTAATTTTTTTATTCACGACATTTTCGAATTTTAATTGATAGACTTAATAATTCTTAAAAGTTCCGGGTTTTTAGCTTCCTAACCTGATCACCAGTATAACTTCTGCCGTTTCGACATGTGAATAAGACAAAAATTAACCACATCATTTATCGGCCGGATGGTTTGCATAATAACATATTGGAGGGAATTTCAAATAATTAAAAGTTTTTGTAAATCGATATTTAACAAACGGATAAAATCAATCATTAACGGATTACTGGTGAACATTTTGGATTTCAATTATGTAATTTACATGGACGTGGCTGCCTTTTTCATTGAAATTTTTAATTCTATACACTAATTATAAGTTCCTTGACTCAAATCAAGACAGTAAAATATTTGTTATAATCTAATATGTAATAATAATCCTATATACATTTGAAACTTACAGGATCTCTACACACTTAGGGAATCCCAGCAGTTGATTGATTTGTCTTGATTTGGGTCAAGGAACTTATGGGCCACCCAGTATATAAAAAAACATATTTTTGTCAAAATAGAGGAACGGAATTGTTAGGTATTTATGTTTTTAATTATACTTAACATATCAATGTAGGTACTTTTACAACTGAAACATGAAAAGTAATATTTGAACGTCATACTAGTAACCTATACAAAATGGAATACATATATTTATATATATACTTACATATACTTATATATATATATACATATATGGAATTCATAATATTTAATTATTTAACAATATGCAGCTGTATTCTTTTCAATGTGATTATTAAATATGTGAAGAAAACCGAATACTATATATCACAATTTCCTAATAGATCGACAAATTTCAATAATATTATATTTACCATTTTTTAGGGGACGGCGTTGTCGGCGATTATTTTGTGACAGGGGTCTCTAACACGTCCACAATATTTGACAGAACAATAAAACTATATTTCCTTTAAATATAATTACTTATAGAAGAAGTGTGCTATCGATGAATTTATTACAAATTAATATATTGTTTTAAAATACAATAAATACAAAATAAAACATTTTTAAAATCATACCACTAAAGTTTCGGTTCTATGCCGTTATATCAATATTTGAACAAATTTTATTATAAATTGTAAAAGAACACAAAGCCTCAATTTTCAACCTATTAACCTACTCGCAGTGAAAAGTTAGTGATTATGGTTAAGAGAATTAGTTAATTGATATAAATGCAGACCAAGTACACAGCATCGAACTTAATTATTACAAAATATATAATTAACAGCCGTATTTTGAGCTCCGAAACCATGATATCGAAGAGTCTTAGATTACACACCTTGTTTATCTTATCTTAAGTTTTACTTATCATAGCTGCAAAATAATGCATATACATAACATATGTACAAATTTTATTTAAAAAAAGGGTTTGAAGTACATGATATTAATTAGTAAAATGCAGACAAGATTTATTCAAAACCATTTACATATATTGATTCAAACGGTAACTAGTTATAACAGTATTCTATTTCATTGCGACCTGCACAACGGTTTTATTTAATAACTTATTATTTCATTTATGATCAAATTATCATGGAAACAATTAATTACTGAATGGCTATTTATTATGTAATAGCTTTTTAAAATTGTAATAAACATGAATACACATCAAATTTTGAATTATTTAAAAAAAACTTTTTTTTGTTGAAATTTTTAAATAAAAAATGTTTTGAAACTGCCTTGAAATTTTTTTCGATTTTTACAATTTCTCCAAATCGACCCCCTGCGCAAAATCCGGTATGTATAGGGTTAATATAGTATTATGAAAAAAATCATATTCATAAAAAACGATTTTTTAACTGAACATAATTAATAATAAAAAGGCTTCTTTCGTGAGTTATCATTTAGTTACTCATAACATTAATTAGTTACTATAATTGGCGTTCTGGTTACGTAGCCAGTATAAATTAAGTCATTAGCTCAATGTTGACCGTGATATGTACGTATTATAAACATGTGCAGTCAAGCGAGACTCGTAAGAATCATCTTGACATTAATATCAATCTATTTATACTACTAAAAATATATCTATTAATTGCGTCATCAATCAGATCATCAATTACATCGTGAACAGACCATATTAGTACTAAAGAAATCGCATTTGCATACTTATAATTTTAAAAACGCATTACATACGATGTAATCTAATAATAGTTTAGTGCCAACTCAAATTGTTGTGATTTTATGAGTGGACTATGAACCCACAATGAAACACCAATATCAAAAATATTTAACAAATGAAGTAACATATTACTTTACAAGTAGTGTCAAAATTCAGTGCTATATTCTGGTAAATTCTGAAATTAATAATATTTATTTTATATAAATAGCTACTAAGTACTTATTATTTTTTATATATACACGACAATTTGTTAAAAATAACTATTAATCAATGGAATGAAAATAGTATACAATCATATCTACATTCATAATTACATAACACATTGTTATATGTGGTAAAAAAAGAGAGAGCACAGGTTCATGAATTATCTCTATAAAACTCTAAAATAATCCATTTATCGATATATTGATTGCATCCTGTTTATAAAACTGCTTCTGTTTGTGGTTTCAGTCTGCCACTATGGAGTACCCTGGCCTTCCTCTCCTTGCTAATGGGGTGCATAGTGAGCAGAATTCGGGTGTGTGGACGGTTCTGAAAGGAGCCTTGTAGGCCATGGGTTGAAACCAATACGGCGCAGCGACACTCTAGGGCCAGTCGAGAGAGCTGACTGCACGCAACACGTTGTATGCCGTTGGCTAAGATGGAGAAGAAGACAAGTAAGTTGACCTCCCAAATAATATAATCTCAGTCAAGTTAGCTGGAACTTAATTTTTCTATAAAATCAGCCTTTTCATAATTGGTTGTTCGAGTGTTAAAATCATAAACCACTCAATAAATATATATATTATGTAAGCAATTAAATTTAAAATAATCAATAATCAATCCATAATAAATGTTTAGGTACATCAAACATTCAGTCAACAGAAACATGAATTAGAGGACAACTTACTTTCAATATTATTTGTGCCATAAAGGGGCGTAAAAGGGGCGCTCAAACTATCCACAATAATCAATTGAAGATGGGTAAAGAAATCATCAGAATTCGTCTAAAAAAGGGAAGTAGGTACCTACCTATGAATACCTGCTGTTTAGTTATTATAAAAAAAAGAAGTTCAATTGCTTATGATAAGATTTACAACATCAACCTATAGCTACGGAAAATGTCTTGAATACAAGACTGAATGAACCATCAGAATATTTCTTTATAATAAATTGTCATTTCTTTAATCTGTGATTTATTATATTTTATCGAATTTTATCCAAACTTTGCAGATGAGAGTTTTACCATTATAAGTTTACCTTACAAGACAACACAGACTTTCGAGTAGAATATAGGACATCGAGAAGATCATTTACTTGAGGACAAAAGGCAACACGAACTCTTTCTAAATTAGATTTCTGCAATAATACAAGACACAATATGTTTGTATAATTAATATATTTAATTTTATATTGTTTTAAATAAGTTTATGTGTTTATATCAAAAAATATTTATATTTACAACAACAAAAAATTAATGGCAGTAGTGGGATTCGAACCCACGCCCTTTCGGACTGGTGCCTTAAACCAGCGCCTTAGACCGCTCGGCCATACTACCGATGAAGTAAAGACAGTTATATTGACACTCTAAATTTAGATTTCACTTATGGCTAAAAGCTATTACATTAATTGATAGTGAAACAATTTTTTATAATTCTCTTGTTTCATATACAAGGTGGCGCATAAGTGTATACCTAATTAGCCCGCAGCTTAGGTATCGATCTGTTTTATTTGTAAACAAAATAGGAATTTTGTGCATACCTAAGTACTTAATATCTATTTAAAGAACCTATTAGATCAATATTTTTATTAACTTAGATATTTTTATTGGGGCTAAGGGCATATGCGCCAACCAGTATACCTACCCATACAGTATAATATTGTCACTTGATTTAAATTTTAATTTAGTCCACTTACACAACTACCTAGTAGTGGATTTTTCGACATTTCCCAATGATAAAAACTAAAAAACATGAATTTTACAAGTGCAGCACCTCTAATTACTTATTATACTTTAATAATAACCAATCGCAGAAATTATTTATACGTTTAAACATTAAACACATTTCATTAGACAGACGTTCATGATTGGTACCTATCTATATGCCAAAATAGAGTTTCGAATGTTTTTTCCGTTTTATAAATACACAAATTTATTTGCTTTCTATATATATATAACAAAGTAAATTATGTAAATAAATTAAATAAACAGATTAAAAAAATGAAGTAGGTAAATACAGTCAATCGAAACTAAGCAACTTTCTCTGGAGTTCACATGTCTTACATTTAATATAAAGCCATGTTTAAATGTTCTACTAATGTTTAATAATACACAAACGCGGCGAAAAATATAATAAGAGTTTACCAAAACTGACCTTCATTTCCGGATTACTTAGTTGTGCCATTTGGAGGAGAGAGGAGGGTGAAAAGCTTGCCTGGGTGTCGATATAGAGACATGTTGCGTTGGGATGAAGCAGACTGGTCGCGCATACTTCGTGACATAGCTGGATAGAGAGGGGGTACCGGAAGCAAAATATTGGTTATGTGAATTATAATTCGTGAAACAAGTTTTCTAAAAGATCAGTTTATTTAGGATATCTTATGAAAAAGAAAATTTGAGACTTTTTGTATAATAACAAATGTAAAAAGTTGTGAAAACGGTTGCATATAGAATAAAAAATAGTCCGCGATCCCAGAGGGTTTTAATCAAAATGTTTGGTGCAAAAGGTTTGATACTTTTATCAAGTGGTATGATCAAATATGTAAGTCTTAAGTTGCAGAAATTGTACGATATTTTTGTATGAGCATTTTAGTGTTTTTTCAATATTAAAGAATGAAATTTCACCCAATTTTCATGAAAATGCACATTTTAAAAAAAATGAAGATGTTATTCACACTTCTAAATAAATTGATGCATATCATTTTGTTCATCTAAATGTTTTCTACATATCATAAGTAAAATTATATTGAAAAGTCATGCTAATTATTTTCCAGAAACCTATTACTATTAGTACTAAATCCTATTTTATCTTGAGAACTAATATTCAAATGTTTCTAGAAAATAATTAGTTTGACTTATCCCTATAATTTTGCTAGAAATATGTTGAAAATGATTAGACGAACAAAATGATATACATAAATTTATTCAAAAGTGTGAATAACATCTTTATTTTCTTTAAAATGTGCATTTTCATGAAAATTGGGTGGAAATCATAAACATTTTCCCTATTCTTTAATATGGAAAAACACGCTGATTGTAGCTCACTTAACCGTAATTAATATTTTTCCGAAAATAAACAAATCATCAAAAAAACTAAAATTTATTGGCAACAACAATTACACCGTATAATTATAGAGTCTTTATTATTAGTATGCGGTGTCAAATAGACGGAATTGCAGATGATTAAATATCTAGTATTTAATTTTTGATTATATCGATTTTTAATGTTTTTCCATGATTTTGATGTTCAAGGTATGGTAAACCGGTGGGTCTGGGTCTGGGGGTTAGAAATAAGATTGTTTTAAAGCTTTGTATCGATTATACAATATTATATAGTTACTGTCTGGGTGGTGTGGTAGTTTATTTTAATTAACGGCCAAGTAAGCTACAATTTCCCCAAAAACACTAAAATGCTCATAAAGAAAAACAATGTACAATTTCTGCAACTTATGACTTACATATTTCATCATCCCATGGATCATATTACTTGATAAAAGTATTAAACCTTCTGCACAAAACATTTTGATTAAAACCCTCTGGAATCCCGAAAAAAGGTTTCTGAATTAACTAAATTAAAAAAATATAACTTAAAAGGACGTAAGTTTAATATGATTACATAGCTAGTATAGTTTTAGTTGTCTTAATAAATTTAAAATAATTGAGTAGAATAAAAAAAGGCCACAATGACAATATAAATTATAATGGAATACCTCACAGGTCAACGAAAATAGAAAAAATTGAAAAAAGAATGTGGAAATTATTACACAAAATATTTAGAAATGAGTTGTATATTTGGAAAGTTTTAAAGTATTTTACAACAATGACTTTATGCAACAGACTAATTTCATTTTGGAAGTTATTTTTCGAGCGCACCTCACTCCTGCTATAATCTTTAAACTTACCCAAGTTTTACCGCAACTGTGTAAACCACACAACTCCGTCAGTTCACCCGAAAGAAAACCTCCCTCCATCAAATTAGTCAAGCTATAAGAAATAAAATCAATTAAAAATTTGGAATGAAGACAGATAACAAAACTGAATACATATTTAAGCTTGTGTAGCTATTTAAATCGCCTATAAGAAGTGTAGCAGCACAACGGTGGCGGGGATTTAGGAAAATTAATGTATTTAAAGGTTTTAAGACTGTAAAAATGTAAGAATATGTATTTTATTTAATGATATTTAGGTCAATATTATATTTAAGTTTAGTTCACTTGTTTATAACATCAACTATGCAGTTTCGAAATTTAGTTCGCAATATATCTAATCAGCTTAGTCTCACGAAGAAGAAGCTTTGCTTGTTTGGAGAGAGTTTAGTAAATTTGAGAGGTTGCAATAGCTTATTCAAATCTTATGAATCTTTAAACCTTTTAGCGATGGTAGGATAAAATCCGGACTCATAAAATGTTTGAACAATTTCCAGGTGGTTCGTATTATATAATTATCTTCATTTTAAGAAAGCTTCGCTACATGTGACAACATCCTTCTGTAAATAGAGATCTCCGGTGAAAAGCAATACATTCAATATTATAATAAAGACAGCTCTAGCCCCATGTAGACTTTAAAAATTATAATTATGAAATACAGACGATCCAGATAGCAGCAGCCGTTACTATAGATACATCACATTACTTCCATAATATATTCGTTAGTCTCCCAAAACATCGTTACAATACAGTATATAATTCCGGATATAAGACACAGACACGGATATTAAAAATATTATTCTCCAAACTTGCAAAAATTTCTATTTATATAATTATAAAGTACCATATTCGCAAAAAAAGTTATTAGTATACTCTATAGACACAATAACATTAAGTACAGAGGGGGTGGGGGGGGGGGTGGGCGTGGAATTTTGACCACAACGCTCATAGACGCTAAATATTACCTTTTATTGGAATACATTTAGCATAAAAGGTGATAACAGATTTAAGACGTTGTACTGACAATTCTTTTGTTGAATGTTTACATTTTTACCTATACATGATTACATGATTTATAAATTGTCATACTGGATGTTGTATTACTATATATCAGAGATATCTTTGAAAGTTACCGAGGAACTTTAATATGTGTACTTTTAAACAGGGTACAACAATAATTCACATACAAATATAGTTTAGTGCATATATTATAGAGTATAGAGCTATATACGCAATTCTTGAAGGTATATTAAAAAGATTATATAAATGGTTTAATGTTTATTAATTGTTATTTGGAACGGTTGAAATATATTAAAAATTTAGTGAGAAATAAATATATATATAAATAAATAAATAAATATTTTTTTAAATTATAATTGATATAAATTATAAATAAATTTTCTAAATTTGAATAAATTATATGACCTATAGGAGCTCAACACAAAAGTTTATAATTTGTATATAAAGATAAAACAAAGCACCATATAAAACAAATTTCTTCTGAAAACAACCAGAATCAGGTTTATAAGGTCTGCAAAGACAGAAATGATAACACGCATACCTGTCTGAAGATGTGGTGAAAAACCGTTGACTAGTCAGTTCACTTTGATAGATTTGTAGTCCAGTTTGGACAGTTGGAGCCCATTGACCAATCAAAACGCGTCTAACAACACTGCATTCCTGACGAGAAAAAATTAACTCTTAGAAATATCGAATATTAATTTATGATAGGTATATAGCGATTGAATAAATTTGTCAATAAAAAGCTTTATTTTATAAATCTTTAGACTTTATAGAAATCGACTAATGATTAATTGCAAAAATATGATTTATATGGATCCTTAACAATGCACTGCAATGGTCATACTTATAAAAGCAAATTTAATGAAAAATAGAGATCACCAATTGTGCACCAATTAAGAGACAATATTCCTCTTAAAACCATAAATTCAAATGATGAGATTTAAAGAACACTTGTTGCTTACATGTGAGTCTAAATCGTTACCCGGAACTCTCTTTCTTGGAGCTGATGGATCTTCAAGTAGTATTGGTAGCACAGGTCGTGTTCCGATAATGGCACTCAGTGTAGCCTGAGGTGTCGTCATCTCCATCTTGATATAAACACATCCAATTGTTAGCGTTGCGTTTAGGTTAAGAAAATATAGTATGACATAAATTAGTGGGTCATATTATACCGTTTGTTTGTTAGCATCTAGATATAACGATGAACTAAGTAGTATATGAAATAATTAGTACGGTTTAATATACAAATTTGACTAACAAATAATAATGAACCAATTTTGTGTCCTTAAATTCTACCGTTGATACCGCATATCTATAGGTCTCCGACGCTTGTAAATAAAAATGTTATCTCATTTAATATCTGAAATTCATATAAAAAACTATTTTACTGTAAAAAAGTTTTATTTAGGTTTTAATTTCTAAAATGAAAAAAATTAGGTTTTATAGCCTAAGTGGGTGAGGCCTTTATATAGTACCTCAATTTACACATTGGCCAAATTATACAACCTGATTTAGACGGTTTCTTAACTTCTAGATATAATGATGGACCAATTTCGCGTCCATACAAATCACTGCTCACGATCTAGCAACCAGTCTATTAGTTATGCACCTATCTGATCCATCGGTACAGGAACACGCTAGGAGGGATTATCTTTATTATAAAATGAATAGTTTATAGAAATTTGAACAAATAGCATTTCGAAAAATCCAAAATAATTATGTTTGAGTTTATTTATACTACTTCAGAAGTAAAATAATACATGGTTTAAATATTTTAACTAAGTACTATTATTATCGTCTATTATTTCTGTTACATTTTAAAAGCAAATGCAACACACAATTTACCGGTTCTACATAGTTTAGTACAAAATATATTTTATGATACAAGTTTGCTGCCATTTGAGATAATGCTCTATTATTTTATTGTTACTTTTCATCATTCACAAAACAAAAATAAACAAATTTATTCGCAAACTATAACGCAAAATAACTAACTAAAGGAAACATACAATTTTATGCAGAAACACAAAAAGCAAAACCAAATAGTTTCTACAATGAGAAGAATTTATTCAACCATTAGCTTCAATATATTATTGTGTACTTCATATAGATTAATTCATTTGAACAATAAACAATCAAAAAGACAAATCGTAGTCAGTGGAAACAAATGAACCAGTGCGAAATGAACATCAAAGAGGGTCGGACAAGATAAGAAAACATGATCGTCGACATACCAAGGACAACATTGTACAAAATTACGAGATTTCTTCTTTAAAAACAAATGCTAATTTCTCTACAATTGCATGTAGTATAGTAGGAATACATAAAACAGTTAGTAGTGGTTAACAATCAGGGTGTATTATAGATGAAAATCGATTAAAAAAAACTCTGGGGGTTCATAAAGCAAGGGGGGGGGGCATTTTGATGCTGCAACTCCAAAACTAGAGGGGCACATGGCTAAAGAGGTAGGATACGGACTCGCCATTGTGGGTTCTTCGGATGGCTTCAGCTAACATCATGCTTACATCGATACACTGTAGAGAGAGAAAAAGAGACTTGAAGTAGATGTATGTAGAGGTTAATAGGAATGAGAGGATAATATATTAAAATCTAAGAATAACTTAATATCAAGAAGAAGATAAGGCAAACAAATAGGAATTATAGCTTCATACCTACAGATTAATAATTATATTAAATAAGAAGCAGCATTCAACTCTATATTTCTAATATATTAATACAATTTTTAGATATCATTATTTTAATTTATCAACAGGCGGACATTATAATTAAAACGCAAAATTAATTGCAACGCTATTAATAATTATTTCATAATAAGTTTGATTACATTAATTCTTAATAATATTATATAATAATTCTACATATTCACTAACCATTCAAATCGATATTTGAGTAATAATAATTAAGATTGATTATTGTGATGCCTAATTTTATAGCGGCATTCAATTTCATTTTACAAAGTTATCTTTAAAATGGAACATAACAAATCAGTCCAACACAAGGTAATTTTTATCGAATAAAAAAGAATAGAATTTTTTCAAAAAGGTCTCATTGTAATCAAACCACTTGATCAAACCGATATTTGTATTCTTATCTAGCTTATAGACGAACGACTAAGAGTATAGAAGCGATTGGGTGTGCTAAGGGTTAATAAGGTGAAGTTGAATACGGTGCAACAATATCCAGGTCTTCAAATGAAAAGAAGGTTGCTTTACGAGATGATTTTTATCATAAATATATTATATTGAAGTGATGAAATAATATTTAATCTATAACGCTTTCTGTACTTTTTAATAACTGAAATTACGAACTCTGAACTATTATTATTACATACAGTAAAGTATTAACGAAAAAAACAAATAAATACAGTAAAATTTGTAAACTGAAACAAAAGGTTTCTACAAATTATCTGAATGAAATACAAAAGCACGATATTTCGTTGCGATTCTGGTTCCACATACAACTAATAAAAATGTGTGTCTACCTGTATTTTAGGTGCATTCTTCATATTCTCGTCCTGGTTAATGGAATTGGTAACAACAATAGCCTCTAGATTTGTGGCCGCATTGATCCTTGAAATTGCCGGTCCAGAGAAGATTCCGTGCGTACAGATGGCATAAACTCGCATGGCCCCGGCCTCGGCTAGTCTGCAGAGAGCGGAGCGAGATTAGTGGATACGGGTTGCATTATCAAAAATAACGAAGCATAACATACTCGACTTTCACCCTACTACTTAATTTTATCGATTTTATTGATCTTATTGAATTTTGTGATTTTATCGATTTTTTCTCTCTGATTTTTTCACTTATCAGGAATTATTTTCACTGACAAAATAAAAATTTCCATGACTAAGTTTAGTTTGGTTGCTGCGAACATAAGCAAGTAATCTATACTTTGAGCATAACGCAAAAATTGTTGAACATTTTTATTTATAAAAAAAGACATTTGAAGATAAATGAAATTTTTACTAACTACTATAAACCATGGAAAATGAAAAGTATTGAATCATTTGTGACCGTAAATATTAAAAAATGATTGTAGCATTTAGGCCGTTTAACAAAAGTACAGATAAATTGTGTGTTGATCAGATTTATCATAGTTATATTTGTTTTATAACAGCTATGTTTGGTTTTAGAGAGGTTATTACAGTACAATATGAAATGAAAAACCGGTGACAGGATGGTCAATATTGACAACAATGAATACTGTAAGACATATTATAAGCCACTGGACTTTGAAGTATGCACACACACACCATTGTTCTTCATTACGATTGCTTACTTGCATATTATGCGTTTGAAGTATATTCAAACAAAATAATTATCACAAATTAATATATAATTAAGTAAACTTATTGTGCCAATGAAGAAGGATTCAAACTTACTTTCAATTCCATGATAAAATTCCAACAAGTCTCAAAATTTTTTTTTTTTAAATTAATTCCGCTGTATTTTAGGGGAATTAATAAAACAAAATTTAATAAGAATAATTAAATTTATTTATTCTTTTAATAAATTCAAAACTAACTATTGGCACTAATCATGGTAGGCACGAAATTTTGAAACACTTTCCTAGGTTACAAAAACAAGAGAATTTTTGATAAAGGAAGTAAATTTATATACTGCACTAAACTAAAGCAAAGCAAAACATGTGAATCTACAATGAATTTTAATAGTGATGTAAACAAGTTTTTCTATTATTTGTTTACGGTCAAGTTACTGAAATATAAATTGTAAATAATACGAATGTAATAACAAAAAAATTATTCCATATAGTTCTGGATAATCAAACTGCGATTACCTAACTAAAACTAAACATTGTAAAGTAAGACTTTGCAAGACCGGGAATCGATTTTTGGAATTTTCCAGTTGTCCAATACCCACACGAAACCTGGTTAACTCTACTAACAACCAAAAAACTTTTTCACAAGAACTGTCGTAAAACAACTTACTTATCGGCAGCCAGACAAATGGTTCCAGAAGTGTCGGCCATGTCATCCACCAGGATAGCCACACGGCCCTTCACATCACCAACCAGAACCATCCGGTCCACCTCGTTAGCCTTCTTGCGTTCCTTGTGGATCAGAGCAAAATCTACATTCAGACGATCCGCAATCGCGGTTACTCTGGAAGGAGGAGACGACACTAAATGAAATAAACCAAACAGCGTACCTTGATAAACAAGGAATTGAATTTAGGGTGACTACGAGCATGTCTAAAAGTAGGAAACTCAGATTTTCAGTTTATATAATAATCAAACAAAAATAATATATTATTATAAATATGATTAAAGAATTATTAATCATTGTAATCAATAATTAGTTCTCAGAAAGCTGGAACAAACAGCTCTTAGGGTAATAAAATGAGAACAATACATAATCTAAAGACATAATGTGACTCAAAGCAAAATATTTTAACTGTAAACACATACATATAATATAAGCATATGGCCGAAAGACATACCATTTCAGTCAATGTGCAACATTTTTTACATAATTATATATCCCTTGATATATGATTGAACGAAACCTGATATTATATTATTTTGTCTTAAGTAGTCATTCATTAAGTGACTCATTTATTTTATTAGCTAGCTTGGTAACATATTTACGTCATCGTACAATGTCCGATTTATATAACACACAGACGCATAAAAATGTGCTATTAAAAAGCATTCAGGTCAATAGTGGTTGCCAGTTGTCTTAGAATAGGACTATGCAAATAAAGTTGATACAAATTTTGTTTTGAATACACACAATAAAATATTTACACGAAGAATACAATAATAAATATATAAGAACAATAAAACTCGGAGATATGTGATTCTAAATATAAAGCAATTCACCTCTTTGCACCTCCAGCATCCGGACTGACAATGCAACACTCACGCCACTCTTGAATATTGTCCTTGATCCACTTGATAACTGCGGGTTCGGCATAAAGGTTGTCCACAGGGATATCGAAGAACCCCTGAATCTGGCTAGCATGCAAATCCATCGTGATAATGTGGTTAGCACCAGCCTCAGAGAGCATGTTGGCCACCAATTTCGCGGAGATTGGGGCACGGGACTTGTCCTGGTGAGATATATGAAATATGACTCAGTATGTAACAGTCGTGAAGATAACTCTACTTGTACAAATGTTATGTGAGAAGTCGAGAAACTCCTAGAAGGCAATCATGTGATTAATTCTACATGAAATTTAATATAATCATGAATGTATACCGAAGCTCAACTGTTTCTCATTTAGTATACCAGACAAAAGGATTATCGAAACTAATAATGAATAACATTTGAGGAAATTAAAGCTTGCATCCCTCGTCTCCCCCTTATAAATCGAAATAAGAGAACTGCTTCTATAGCCAACAATTAATAAGCTTTAAAAATAGAAAATAATATTGAAATTCAAAACGTTATTTTATTTGGCTGAATTTTCTTTCTTGTTTTAGCATCTCTGAAATTTAAAACCTTATAATAAATATTAAGCTTACAAATATTGCCGAAATTTAAAAAAAAATTATTTACATAAAAAATGTAAACTATTTTAAATAGATTTAAGTAAAAAGGACAGACTTACCTTTTTATCTTGACGTGCATAAGGAAAACAAGGAATGAGTGCTGTAACACGACAAGCAGATGCAATCTTGCAGGCATTAATCATGATTAGGAGTTCCATTAGATTGTCATTGACCTCGCCACTTCCAGTCTGAACAATGTAAACATCCTCTCCACGAACAGATTCACCAATTTCAACACTGAAAACAACAAGATTGTTAATATTTCAAAATTACAGTGTGTCTATGTAAATAAATAACTTCACATTTAAAATTACATGAATATGTGCCTAAACTGTTGATTTTAGTTTACTTCAGAATTCTTAAAATTATGTAGATTTTTCAATGTGATTTAGACCTTATTATTTCATTATGTCTGAAATCCATGCCTTTTATAGGCTGGATATTTTAGGCTTTTTCTAATCTTTAGGGTATCCACTGTTTTGGACAATAAAATTTCTAGGAGACAAATACCATGTAAATGACATATATATATATATATATATATATATATATAGTCTACAAGATGGCTGTGTTGCCATTAATTCACAGCTACTCCAAAAAATCTTTTGATGGAGCCATTCAAAAAGTTCTTAAAAGCAGTGAAAAGACTTTGATTAAATCATTGTTGACTGCTAACTCAACAATTACTGATGCCAATCAAATCATTTTTTAACTTGTAAAAGTGGATAAGCAAACTTCACAATATGTAGCACTTATGTCATTTCTAATTATGGAAAAATATATCTGTAACAGACTCAGATATCAAGAATAACTACAAACATAACAATGTAATATATGTGTAGCAAAATCCAAGTTTTTTTAAATAAAAAATTGTAAAAAAGATTTTATTTATCAAATAATTTTAAATAAGTCATTTGAATTCATAATATCTGCAAAATTATAAAAGCTCATTTAAAAGATATATCAAGAATGATTAAAAACAGGCATGATTTTTGAGGTGTTTAAAAAATATGGAAATTATTTGCGAGCGAAGCAAGCATATGATTTTAGTGGGGGTCCAGGGGGTTAAGGGGGCGAAGCCCCCCAATTTTTTTTGCAATATCAATGAGAAAATATTGAAATTTGTACGATCTTGTTAACTTATCGCAGGTGACAAAAACCATATTTTAGCAAACCAATAATGTCTATATAAACAAGTTAGTGAATAACAAATATAAATCACTATACAACATGTGTTTGTATAAAGATACTGAACAACAAATATTATTAGAAATATATATTGA
>JAUZNC010004030.1:0-37184 GCA_034780395.1 Vannuccia rotundouncinata | reverse complement strand
TTATATCAAAGAGTGTTTATGATTAATTTTCAACTTCTATTTTTGTTATGTGCCTTTCTGACACAATCCATAATATTCGATATATTGATAAAATCATTTTTGAAATTTATTTTAATTAAAAAATTATTAATTCCATTTAATAATTTTTAACAGTCAAGAAAAGTTCAAGCGTTTAAAGTAGTTTTAGTTTTTTCAATGATGCTCAACAAAAGAAATGTCGGAAATTTATCTAGCATAAGATATCTGGTGCGTCAATACATTTGGCATTACGAGGCCATACAGAGATGAAGAACAAACTTAGGCAGCTGCTGTTTCTTCGCTAAGATGATTGCAGAGAGATTGGTTGTTTGCTAAATGATCGTAGCTTCATGTCCTCAGATATTGTAAATTAAATAATATCCACCAGAACTCATTCTGTTCTGCGAGACCTATAATTACGAGATGTACACAAGGCTAAATGGTATAGTATAATAGCAGACGAAGTCGCTGATTGCACCAACCAGAAGCAATTTAACATATGTATTTGCTATGTTGCTGAAGACTTTGTGGTCAATAAAGAGGTCATAGGGTTCATGGAAAAGTAGTTGAAAGATATTCTGATCATGAGCAACTTACTGCTATGCCTTTGTCGTGGGCAAGCATAGGATATGGTGCAGCTAACATGCATGGACATTTAAAATCATTGAAGACCACAGATTTGGCTGAAAATACTGTTGCAATATCAGCTCACTATCCGCCGCACTGTCAGAAATCTTTGTTTGCAAGATTTGTTTTGGAAAGTGACCATTCTTCGACGAGACTCTCTTGATCTCGCCAGCGTCATTCTTTGCCTTATTCGGTTGACCCCAAAAAGATTGCACCTCTTTTCCTCCAAGCAAAATCAAGATGAGGAATCACATACAGCACTCAAACCCTTTTGCCTCACTAGATGGACTGTGGACCATCCAATTACTTCTCAGCAATTACACATCCTTCAGGAGATTCTTGCTAAGATCCATGAGACCACTCGCGATGACTATGGTGTTCAGGTTGCTGGATTTTTTAGACTGCTTGAAAAAATTACTACGTATTTTGGATTGCGGAGAGGTCTATCAGTATTTCAGATACAATTGTAGATCTTTACAGTGAGGACGAAAATTTTTCAAAGTTAAAGTCAGAGCTATCGCTGTTGACGGATGTCATCCCTAAGTAAATCAAACAGATGACTAGACTTTCAAAGCTTACAACAATCTTAATTTCTGATAGAATGCTTATTATAGCAGCTTGTTCCAGGAATCAGAGAAGCTGTTGAGAATTTATCTTACAGTCACAGCCACCTCAGCAACATCCGAACGATCACATTTGGTTATTTAGAGAATCAAAACTTGTGTGTGCAGCACATGTCCCAGAAATGAATGAACAATCTAATTGTTTTGTATGTGATGAAAGAGAGGTTAGAAAATAGCTAAATATTATTTTGTAATCTAAGTGATTCCCATATTACATATTTTGGCAGATGGAAAACCCATTGATTGAACAATATCCAATCAGTTCCGGCACGCCTGATTATAGAATATTATACGATTGAATATATTGTATCTAAACTGTTTTGACTTTCTTAAAATACATTGTTTGTATTCTTATAAACGACAGATCACCCGGTAATTACAATTTTGTATGATGGCGTCGGGTTCCAGTTTGGACGATCCGGATTCTGATATTCATTTAGCTGTTGAAGCAAGCACAAATGAATCTGAAAGGAATGGTCTTACTGACACACAGTTGGATTCACTTACTCACTTCCAGGTACAATTAAACTAGCATTTGAATACTTCATTGATATGGATATATGGATCAATTGAATTTTATACTTTTGAACTATTGCATAATAGATTTCATATGAGGTAGTAGCTATTACACTGGAAATGCTGTTTTGATAATTTGATATTTTATATTATACTGGAATTTAAATTGTAATAATCATTTAAAAAAGTATTTTGATTTCTTTTCTATTTATTTACTAATGTATAATGTTAACATGTCCATTATCTGAATTTCTACTTTCAGAGAATAAATAAAACAATTATTTGGGCATTTTAACATCTTTAAATATTTTGTGAAATCTTGATGGAGTTCCAGACTGGACCCCTCCATAAAAATGATTTTTTCTGTTTGAGAAGTATTACAAATAAGTAATTACAGCTGTTAAAAAATTTGATATTATTATAATATCATCTATTTTTAGAAAATGTTACTCAGGAAGGTGTTTGAAAGACGGCTCATAAACTTAGGAGGGCTCATCAAGCAAGTATAAGCATTCCAGAGAACTAAAAATCAATACTTTTATTGAGCCCTCAATATGTGCACATTCCAGAAAGCCATCATAAAATATTCATCTGGCTAAAGTTTAATGAGGGCAGGTACCACCTTATAAAGTGCTCATTAATTCATTCTTCGAGTTATATTAACTGCATTCTCTTCCTTGACAATTTCTTACACACACACATGCATGCATTTGGATTTGACAAGTATTGTCCAATTGATGCAAACAAACATCAATTTTATTTCCACAAATCAAAAATCACATGTAGCCCAATTTAAATGTTTCCATTTATAGTAAAAAAGGAATTTCATGTTTATGAGCACTTTGGTTGTGATGGCTTAATGAGTGTGTCTTCTGAACACATTTTATAAGCCCTCATTCAAATGTTTTTATGAGGGGCTCATTAAGCACATGTATGTGCATATCTATCAAACACCCTCTTGATATATGGAAAATAATACCAACATTATTTACAATTTTTCTGCATTTGTAAATTCTTTTTATAAACTAAAATTCATTATAAAATGATTTTTATTTCTTATTATCATTATCAATTTATTTCTTATTTATTATTATCAATTTATTACTGGTGTTATATAATGTCAAGTCATTTTACTATATAAATTGCTCATACAAAATTTTAGGCAATTCTTATCTGATTATATATAAAATTGGCCTTATCCCTCCATGTACAAGATCTTGGCAATAATTGCCATATAATAAAGACTGTATAATATTAAAGATTTTAATGTTTTGAAACTATAACATTTTTAAGGTTTTCTCTGTTGATTTTGAATTATATTTATTATATAAAATTTATTCCCAAAATTAATAAATATATCTATAAACAAATTATTATATATATATAGGAATCTGGTCAAGTCATAAATGAGTTTACTTATAAACTTCTGAGTCAACTTTTAAACAAATTTATCTAAAAATTATATACAAGCATTTTATTATAATGAAATAATTAATACTAAATTAAGATATGCAGGCTCCATGATACAGGACCAGATTACCCTACAGGTAATTAAATTTTTTAATATTTCAAAAAATTATTTAGCCCTTTATAAATGTTATATGACTAATAATATATAAATATCAGATTTGCCACTTGTCCTGGATTCCTAGATAAATCCACAATTTAAAAAAAATGTCTAACTCAGCTGGGAAAATTCTGTGATTTAAATGCTTTTTTCTTAATTCCAGGATGTTCAATAGTTTGCATTCAAATAAAATGTTATTCTTATAAATACAGCATATGATCCAGCTTCTTTATACATAGTCTACTCTGGCTAAACCCACCAAAACTAAATACATAGTCCATGTATAGTTTATTAAATGTTGTATGTACATATCATGGATGAGAATATATGTCTGTGTAGTCTGCTGATCAGTTTAAATAATTTTTTTTTCTGAAAAAGTCTGGTTGAAGCTGGGGTACAACTTTTGTTTGTAACAATTCTAAATAATTGTTTCCATTTATTGTTCTATCAAAAAAGTAGTGTCCAATTAACCCCAATGACAAAATGCCACACCAGACAGTACAGCCAGGCTGATTAAGTTGCTTTTTAATTATTTTATTTGGGTTGGCATCTCACCAATAGACACTGTTATGCCTGTTAAGTTGGCCTCATCAGTCCACACAATTTCATCCACCATGTTAGCATAATTTGTAACCTGACTTTTAAAAACCTCACAAAATTGGAGGCATCTATCAGCATAATCTTCATTGAGACCATGCATTAATAATGGGATGTGCAGTTTTTTTATTGAGGCTATGCAAAATACGCCATAATGAGGTTTGAGATAGACTGATCAGTTCCTTTGATGCTCGTCCAGTGGATTTTTCTGGGTTTTCAATGTAGTATTCAGATAGCAATTGTTGATTTTCTTTGTTACAAACACTGAGAGGTTGACCAGAATGAGGAGCATCTTGTATTGTACTTGATTCTTCAAATTTATCTCTGAGTCTATAGATTTATACATGAGAGGGTGGAGGTGCAGCTAAATGTTGGTGCCATTTGTTAGAAACAATTGTAGTGTTCTCATGTTTCCACCATAATTTTAAGCATACCTTATGCTCTTTAATACTAAACTCACATTGTATTTTTAACAATAATTCTTATTTTGATTGATTTAGATAACTAAAAAAAAATCAATTTTCATAGATAAAACTGCAAGTGAATATACATTACTTTAGATTTAACTACATGTTTAAACTTGAATGCAATGTGTCAGTTGTATTATGCCTCATACAAAAAACATATTTATGTTGCACCGAATTCAAGCTAACTCCTTTTCTATCTATTGTTGAATTATTAAATAGTATAAGTTGCTATTTATTGATAAAAACACTAACATTAAAGTTGTATTTTTATATTGAAAAACTCAACAATAGATAAAAAAGGAGTTTGCTTGCATTTGATGCAACAGGTATGGGTGCTATCTTGGTGCTACAATATACAATGATTTATAACTCAAAATAGGTTTTCACATTTTATTATACCCATGATGTGAATAATTAATGTTTAATGGTTTTATCATTAAGTATATATGAACAAAGGACCATCAATCAGTTACTGTTGGAATGTACTACAGTTTAGAGATGAGAGATATTTCTTTATGAGAGATGCAGAAAGATGTTCCTTTACAATGTGTGTTGGCTCTTTAGTTAAGTAATTAATTATATCTGTTTCTTAACTGGGACTGAATTACTCCTGCAAAATGAGAGGTAAGCATAGGTAATATACTCAAACCAGGAAATGAAAATCGACAGAAACAAGCAATAACATATTTAGTAAGGTCAACAGTTAATAGAAACTCATAAAAGTTGTAAACAAATTTAGTGTGTTTGCAAATTTAGACAGATTGTCTGGTATTGACAAAATAAGTTTATGTATTGTGAATACGACTGTAGATTATTTCAAAGTTAAAACTAAATATTCACATAAAATTAGCAAAGTCAGAATTTATTTTTGGAACTTCATAAAACAAATCAAAAGGTCATGGCAATACAGTTTTGCCCCCCGGCTTCAAATGGTTAAAGTACTATAATTTATAATTTTGTTTTAACATATTTGCTACAGTTTATGTTAAGAATTTTTAATTTCTCTACTAAACTGAATTTAGTACAGTGATGAGGTAAATATATAATTATTTAATTGGACACTTTAACATAGGCTATTAGTATATTAATATATAGTCTTGGGTTGGTGACATTCTCTTAATGACATATTTCATCTTTTTTTCATTGTTGAGTTATAACAAAATGTCAAACCATTGTATTCAGCATTCATGTTTGGTCTCATAACTTTAAACTTCATTTGCCAACATTGAAAATTGTTGAATATGATAGCTTGCATTTTCATTTTGGACGTCAATATGTTGATTTAATTATTTTTTTAAATAGAAAAGTTAAAAATGTTAAAAAAAAATTATCATAAGTTTATCTTATAATTATTTATATTTTAAAAATACAATTAAGATTATTACATCCTTAACACAGAATTCTAATTTTGTTCAAATTGAACCATTAACAAAGTTTTATAAATATATTCAATCAAATTTCATCACTCATATTAATTTTTAATGTAAAAACATTTTTTTTCTAGCTGATATTATCATTGATTAGCCATTCAAATTTATCTCACAAAATGGACTAATAATTTGCTTAATTTTCATCTACATAATAATAATATTATTATATTGAAAATTTTGCTATTTAGTCACTAACATATTCATGTGGTATTTATGCGACAGTGCTACTTAGTACTCCTAGTACATTATCAGGGTGACCATGGGTCCTGGAATCCAGGAATTCATCCTGAAAAAAGTCCTGGAAATTAAAGACTAGCAATGCTTTTTTTATAATTTGTATGTATAGTTTTTTTTACATATTGATGGAATATAAGTTCATGAATGATTTTAATCCTTTGTTACAAAAACATTTTGTTCCAAGTAGATTGTTTGGAATTGGGTGATGAGCTTTGTACCTCGAATGTTTGACATTACAATAACTTATTTATTTTAATTAAAGAATATTACTGAGTATGTATTATTCATTTAATATTATTTTGTCTCACCTCTAATCGAGGGGATCTGTATTTCACTCATTTCTTATGCACCATGCTAATTTCCTTCACCTGATTGCATTACCGATTATCCTGATCTTGCAACTGAACTGTTCAGTATAAATATTTCAGAACGAAAAAGTGATTACATAAATTGTCTTAAAACGATATTTTTATCTCAATTTTCTGGAATTTTTAATTTTTGTTTTCTGTCTTTATAGGATATTGCTGGTGGTCTTGAAGTTATAGAATCTCGAAGAATTCTAGAGACCCATGACTGGAATCTCGAGGTATGCATTAAAAGAATAATTTGTACATTTATCTATTTAATTTATCACTATCGTATTTAAAAAATTTTAACACAGTAAACAAAACTACACTTTCTTATTTAGCACAAGACTATTTACATTTCCTGTATCCTAGTCGGCTGTGAACACCTTTATGGGTATTGCCACTTCCCCACCCACTCTTCTAAATGGTTCGGAAGGTCCGGATCTGAATTCAGATGACCTAACTGAAAGTGTAACTCGTCATCGAGGCATCCCGAATAATCCTCAACTGACCCCGACCTTTATGATCCCTACCCGTGTGCCAGATGTAAGTTTACCTGTTATTCTAATGATTTGTTATTGTTAATATCACATTTGTAGATTGCATTATGATAAGAAATACTATTTGAGTTGTTTAAATATTTTTTTATCATATTGTTTGTTTTCATTCCTAAAGTATCACATGACAATTGAAGCCTGTAGAATGAGAACCGGCTAACTATATTTTTTACATATTTATTTGATTTATTCCACATTTTGTTTATATTATGTTTTTCCCCTTTTTACTCTATCATTCTGTGATAAAAACAAATTGAATTCATGTGATACCTAAAGTGCTAGTGTCCAGAAAATATCGATTTTACTAACCTAGATGGTTCTCATTCAAAAAAATTATACTATATAATTGTGGATCATTACTGAGAATCCAACTAGAATCTATGTCTTTCTTTTAATAAAAATAACAAAAAAGAAATTAATCTATGTTTTAAAAATTCTGTATTATAATAACAAAATATAGTATAATATGTGGTTACAACAACTCAAGTCAATAACTCAAAAGATAGGATAAGTGGTTTATCAATAGTCAATAATTCTCATCCTCAATTTGGACACCAGTTGTTGACGTTAATGTCATGAAACTCCGATTTCATGATAATTTGACTACAGGGCGGAATCTAATTTTTAATAAGTGAATTTTTGGCTAATTTTAAACGCGGTTTGATTTTTCATAATCCTATAATACAAATTTGAAGAAAAATATTGATATATGTATAAGAGACAACTTTTCAAACGATAATCAAATAATGTGAAGTCTTATTCACTATACATATTATGTAGAAATATATTGTGATAAAAAAACAATGAAAATGCATTCTATATTACATAAGATAAACTAATACATGTCAATTAAAATACATATACTATGGTGCATATAATACAAATAATCAGTAACAGTTAATAATTGTAATTACATATATACAAAAAGTTATGTGTTAATACAAGAAATAAAAAAATTTGAATAATAATAATTCGAATGAATGTGTTTAGACAAATACAATTAAGTTTTCTAAAATATTTATATACACTGAAAATCAAACTAATATATTCAAGAAATGTAAATAAATTATGACGATTGTAGTTTTCTCAATTTACGCTCTTCATGAGTCAACTGCGGAGGTTCACTTATTGTCTCGATCTTAGTAATTCCTTTTAAAAATCGACTATGGTTTTCAGAATAAAGTCGTTTCTCCTTCTACAGGCTTCAATTTATTGAAGTCATTTCACTTAGGTGATGCTTAGCTATCAAAAAAATAATTGTGTACACTTCAGATTGGAATAATTTTAGTTATAACATTTTTAATGCATTTTTTTAGTATATAACATTTCCTATTTGTCGAAAAGTATGCTATAAGATATTGTTTGTATTATGCCATCTACCTAATTATGAGAATAGGACTTTTTTATTGCATAAGGATGGTTATCTTCTTCAAATTCAATATTAATTTTAACTGAATTATTGTCAATTGTAATTTACATATAAAAATATGTTTGAAATAGACTAATTACAATTGTTTAATTTTATTTTACAGATATTCATTAATTATAGTTCATGCCATAAATATAATATAATAGTCTCCTTATGACCGAGTATCACATCACTGGACTGATTTAATTTAAGTGTATAACTAAGTATATATTTCGTATAATTAAGGAAGCTCGCTCGATAGTATATAATCGTTTTATATTATTGTATTATCTTGTATCAGTAATTTTATATAATATGATTTATTAAAAGCATCTTGCTTTTTTCAAAAAAAAATAATAATAATCTATGAGTTGGTGGGTTAAAGAAAATAATTGACCGTGTTTCAGGAAATTGTTCTTAGTGAACTTATTGTAAATATATGTTCTCATAAAATCCTCATTGTCTGACACAAATGTAACTAACAATGCTGTATCAACTTTTCCATAACTACTATTTGATTTATTTATAGAAGCAATAACACTGAAAATATTAAAATCTATGAATGAAATATTTGTCATGGTGAATTAATTTGGAGTACCCAAAATGTTTTTTTATATTCTTTCAGGTTTTTATTTCTCCTCATCAGCGTATAATTCGCCACTCCCGTTCTGGAGCTCCACAGTCCTGGTTCAGATGGACCTTTTACATTATTCGACTACCCTTTCAAATGGTCTACAATTCTTTTATCGATATCGTATTTTTTCTATGTAAGTATTTCAAGATGGGGAAATGTATCTCGACTAATGCTTTCAATTTAGCTTACTCTACTAGCTCGAATGTTTCTTTTTAATTGTTTTCTCTCTCGATATTTTAGTTAGACGACCTCTTATAGCATGTAGGCTATTATTTGACTGTTATGCATTAGTTATTTTCTTGTTGTAAAATCTTAAATTGTTTTTGAAACTTGTATGATATTCAAATAGATTTTAATCGAATAAAAATGTGCTGCAGTTGATTTTCCACTATTTAACACGAGCTCCTCCTTTTAACTTATATTGAATAAGTTAATAACACGTTTAATTGTAATTTTATATAATGTAGTTTGATATCTCAGAATGAATTATTTTATTAAGACTATTCCAAATTATATATTTCTTCTACCCGATTTTGTGTATTTTCAGTATCTTTTGTTCGCCCGGATCCCAGAAGGCGTAAGTAATCAATCACCTTTTTAATTGATAAAACTTAATCTTGAACATAAAAATATACACGAATCTTGTATTTGAAATACAGTACATGCATTTCAAAGTAATTTAATCAAAAAGTGTTCAGAATAAAATAAACTTTCTCATTCTGTTAAATGTTGGGATGCACCATTTCAGAGGTGACGGATCCAGAAGGTGATGTTCGAAGATTTATTGAAGATTTTGAGTCCAACTATGGAACGGAGCATCCGAACTTCTTCCTGGGCAGCTATAGTCAAGCCTTACAGGTAGCCAAAGCACAGCTAAAATTCCTGGTCGTCTATTTACACGGTGACTCACACGAAGATACCCCCGAATTTTGTCGGTACGAAGATTATTTTCAATTTTTAGATAATTTATATTTTAAGCTAATTTCACTTTTGAAATTTATCTTGAAAAGTCTTTTTTTCATTTCTGATAGTTTTTTTCTTCAGTTTACGTAGTTCTTTTTTAACGTAGACAAACGTTTATGGAACAGTCTATTTGAGAGCGTGATTTCCATAGTCTATGCGTCTTGTATGACTTTTTCAACAAACTTTGTCTGTTTATTACTGTAATCATCCTGAATACGTCGAATAATTTCCATAAACTTTTACAGATTTAAACAAATTGTTGTACGATTTTGCGAGTTAAATCCGTATGAATTTCTCTCTTAACAGCACAACACTTTGTAACCCAGCTATAACAACCCTTCTCAATGAGAGTATGGTGTTCTGGGCTTGCAACATCAACAGTCCTGAGGGATTCCGGGTATCTCAGAATCTACGAGAGCATAGCTACCCCTTTCTAGCTGTGATTGTACTTCACCAGTCTCGTATGACTTTGGTTGCTCGTATAGAGGAGGCTATGACACCAGAGGAGTTGGCCGAAAACCTCAACACGGTGATGAGACAGTACAGTGGATCGATAGGTGATGCGCGCAGGGAAAGGTATGTAAGACATATATAATAGTGTTTATTTATATCTTTATAAGTATTAGGGTATCTATAGTACTATAGATTTAAATTTAGTTAAATTTGTGTAAGTCATGTTTTGAATTAATCTTAATTCACATTTAAAATTGTTCATATTTGGCACTTTGGCCATTGGGTTATTTTTAGCTGCTGCCTTCCAATTAAAAAATAGTTATAAAATGCACAACGTAATCTTTTTAATGATAATGAATTGTTTTTATAATTAATTATTTAGGAATCACTTTCATTTTTCATAATGAAATTTATTATTTCTTGAATATATAGTTTCTTTAAAAAAAACTTAATATAAAATTCATGAATATTCACATATTTCTTAATGAATAAATAGAAAATTTAATCGATATCTTCAGTCACATATTTTGTTCCATATTTAATGAGATTAGTGTTTACGTATAGGTTTATAATGTAAAAATAATGATTGCTGAACTTGACAAGCCATGGCCATGTTTATTGCCATGCCTAGGATTGTTATTAACATTAATTGGAAATTTCGATGGTTTTTGTTTACTCGACAAATAAATTCTCTTCATATCATAATGTCGTATACTTTACTAGTTTCATATTATGATAATCATAGATTTTGCGATACCTTTTTGCTGTTTAGTGAGTTTTTATCCACTATGCTATCATATCATAAAAAATACGTTCTGACTATATGTACCATGCAAAAAAATGCTTTAAACTTCAGTTGAGCTTACTCTGACATATTTTTTGTCTAACGGTTAATTTATTGGTTATCTATGTAAAACGCTGTCTTTAAATCTAGAATTCGATTTTAAAGGTTCAAAAAAATATTTTCTAATTTTGAGAATCATCGATCACACCTAACGAGGCAAATTTGAAAGATATCTCTTGAACTAGTTATACTTTAAATATTGATTTTGACTTAGAACATAATAATATGTACTTTATTTTTCTAACATTTTATTAGTTATATTTATTTAAAATTATTTCTTCGTCATTTTACATATTCGTTTTAGGTCAACAATTTTATTGTTATTTATTATAATAGGTTTTATTTTCTTTGTAACCATTACCATTACTTTGTAACCTTAGCTAATTTTGTTCACTAATTTATAGATGTTTTCTACTATACTACTAATAAATGGTATCACATAGTTCTGAGTATTTTATGTTGCATACTTATTAAATCTACTGTCATGTAATTCTACATTTTGTTACTATTTATAAATTATATATTTTATCATTTAATTTTCTTTTAGGAATATACTTTTTTCAACTACACTACTTCTTTAATAAATATCAAAAAATAATTATATGCAATCTAGATTTAAATATAATAAATTTCCTGTCATATATAATTCCGTTCGTTTAAACATTTCTTTCAACCTATATTAATTTAATTCCCAACTTTTGTACTTTTAATTTGACTAATTTAATCTAAGACGTATGCACACACAGACACTGGTTGTGTTTCTTTGTGTGTTTTTTCATTTATTTTGTTTAAAAACTTTTAGAAACTAAGCACATATTATATACTCTTTTTACTGAAGTTATGTTTGTCAACTTATTTACCTATATGTTCAGATTTTCTATAGTTTATATATATATATAATTCTTTGATTGGTAATATTATAGTAGTTATGGTTTATTTATTATGACTGATTCAACTGAAAACAGCTGATACATATTTTCTAAATAAATTTTACTGCTTTTGTTCTTTTATGTATCTAAACGCCCATTTATATTCATTATATGTAATGATGCTACAATTTTTTTGCGCTTTGCGAAAATCTATAGCCTATACTAGCCATGACACTCCTGCTGCTTTCTTGTTGCAAAACATATTTCAGGCTTTTTTCTGGAAGTCCAATCCCATGCCTGCTTTGTGAATCATTGAACAACATAAAGTTATATTGTATTTAACACCTTTTTGACCTTCTTTAATAAACATGTCTTATAATAACACACTATAACAATAAATAACTGATTTTTACTGATTTTTAGACTAGTATTTGGATATTTTTTTTAATAAAAAGTCTGAAACCTTTTAAAAAAATGAAGAGTGGGAGGCCTGCATATAAAAACAATAATCGCTTCTAACAGATAAATTTAAAAAAAAACTTACCTGTGTTTAACCAGAAGGATCCCTCTAGTCTTCTTTAACTGTGATGTCTTCCATTTGTGTTTGATATTATTAACAGTGACATTTTTCTTGTCTTTTACTTTAGATAATATTGAATTTCTTATAACAAAGTCTCCCAATTCATTGCCTTGGAGCTAGTGTTCAGAACAGAAATTCTGGAACAAGAATGAAATATTTAGAAAAACACGTACTGTGTCTATTGTTGATAACCATGCTGTGTTTGTTAGAAAATTTCCTACGTATATTACTGAAAATATTGTGATAGCTAATTTTTTACTGAATAGTTTTTTTTCCAAATCTTATTTGTGTGTATATTGTAAAAGCATCATTTTTAGTATATATCCAACAAAATAATTGTTTAATTATTTTCTTTTTTTTGTTATCCGTTCTATTTTTAAAAAAACTCAATTATTTTTGCTAAATTAATTCTCTTGAAGTAAATTTAAAAAAAGCTTAAGTAAAACCATTTCCTAAAGCTTTTAAGTTGTATAATTTTCACCACATATATTCTTCCCTTTTAATGAATTTATTATACAATGTGAAATCGTTTTTATTACTTTTCAAACTTTATACATAACCCGGTGAAGCATTGTTCTGCTAAACAATTTATTTATCGTTGTGAGTTTATATTAAATACGATTTGTGTATCTCATTGATTGTGTAAAACTATCTCCCAAACTTATTCCAAATAGGTGCTGCTTGAAGTATATGAAGTAATAGATAAATGTATCTAATTGACATATTTGTTTCTAAAAATAATTCCATTCATATAACTTGCTATTCTGAGGATAGTAAACTAATTTTTTCAATGATCATTGTTTTCTATTTCGTCAGCTTTTAATTATATCAACGAAACTTAAGAGTATTGCAATTAAATCAAAACTTAATCTGTTTCAACAATATAATTTTGTTTTGTATTTATATTATATTACTTTGGGTTTACGTTATATTATATTACGTTTTGTTACATACAAAGAACACGGTTTTCTAATAAATATGTTTTAGTGTAAATTATCTAAAGAAAGGCGTTGTTAATCTTATCTTCGTGTAAACGTGTATTGTCCTTGTTCGTACAGAACGGAGCGTGAGACCAATCAGTTGATTCGACGAGAGCAGGACCAGGCCTATCAAGAGTCCTTAAGGCAGGACCAGGAGAAAGAGGCACGCAAGGAAGCCGAACGACTAGCTGAGGTACGCCAGGTCGAGGAAGAGGAGAACCGAGTTCGCGATGAGGAAGCCCGGATACTCTCCCTTAAACAGAGGAAGGCAGGGATGCTAACTCGTCTGCCCGCTGAACCGGAGAGTAAGGATGCGGATGCTGTGAAGATCGTCTTGAAATTGCCTTCCGGGCCGAGATTGGAGAGACGGTTCTGTCGTACTGATTCTGTTAAAGTGAGTCTGCTTTCCTTTCAGAATTTGTCCATCTTATACAAAATGATAATTTGAGAAAAATCACGTAGTATACCAATGACAGCAGTCTAGTGGCCTTTATCTCTTAAAATCATTTAAAACATTTGTACATATTATGAATTTTATACATATTATAATAGTATTGCCAATGTGGTGTTCGACAATGATTCTAATTTACAAAATGATGAATATACTAAATAATCAAATGTCTAAGAATTGTGATAATGTCAAAGAAAAAGAAAATACATTTTCAGCACTGGGCATGCGAAAAGTACATGTTCATGGCACAAGTTTTTGTTGCATATGCAAAACACCATTGTGCTCTTCTTGTCACGATTTCATGGACACGCGTGACATCAACATTTTAATGTGATAGCATTTAGACGTTGGTCCACATTGTACACCATCTTACTTGTACACTATTTTGTTGAAATTATACTATACCTATAATACAATAAATAGTGTGTATTATATGACATCAACATTTTAATGTGATAGCATTTGGACGTTGGTCCACATTGTACACCATCTTACTTGTACACCATTTTGTTGAAATTATACTATACCTATAATACAATAAATAGTGTGTATTATATTCTGAATTACAATTGGATGACAAAAATATATTTACCTATCTAACATAATGTAAAAATTTTTGCACAAAATAACACAAAACTGAATTTGCGTCACTGATTTTAACTGAATCGCGCATTATATTGATTTTCTCTCTTCGTAAGTCAGCTATTGACTACATGACACTCTAGTCTAATAGGTGTACCTCTCTGGTTTATACACATATTAAATATTGTGATATCTAGGGCCCAGTGATACTGAGATTGAATTGAAACGACAACATATTTAAACATGCCCTTTCGTCTCAACAGACCCCACGGTATTTTGGGGGTTAAGGAGCATATGGAGAGTGAATTAATATGAATAGTCTGTAGAGGTATTCCCCAATCTTATTTGTTTCCTATCCATGTTATTCCATGTTCCAAAGCGTTCGTTTTATCCTTGTTTTCTAGCTACTTTACTACTTCGTCCTTTCAAATCCGGCCTCACCAGAGAACTTTGAAATACTGCGAAATTTCCCCAGTCGTGTACTAGCCTGCTGTCCAGAGAATATAGAGTGGGATTGCGAGATTGAGCGTACACCTCGTCCCAATGATCCAGACACTTTTGAACAGCTAGGTCTGACGGGCTCAGAGATGATTCTTGTTCGAGACACAGACGCCTGAGACTCGCTACTTTTTTATCTACGGACTGAATTTTTGTTATATAATGTGCAATTATTATACAGTTGGAAATACACTGTTTAGTATAAGCGAGGAATTCCAAACTACTTATTATACGGCAACGTTTTACTTTGTTTGTACTGGTTTCCAAATGATATAACTTATTCATCCAATAAGCGAATAAAATATAGATTACTTGAATGTTTAAAAAATAATATTGATTAACTTATGTGAACCTAAACAACAATTATTGTGTTTATCCTTTTAGGGAATTTTCTCCATTTTTGTCCTCGTATTACTAATTGAACATAAATGCATTATTCTTTGCCTTTAAAATTGCAAGACGTTATCTTATGATATGTTATGATATCAGTTGATTGTAATGCAAAACATGTGTACATTGAGAATGAGATGTTTTCGGACGTTCCACCATTTCTTTATTACTTCAATTTGTAAATATTTAGCGACAAGCGTTACTTTTCAACATGAAATATTACTAAGAGTGGCAATTTTTTTAATTTGTGCAATTTGATCTTTTACGTTATTCTAATTAATTCCTTAGACATAAATTCTCTTGTTCGGGTTTATTTAAATTGGCTGTCAACTTGTACAAAATTGTTAGCTGTTCTAACTATTGTAGATTCTTGTAATCCAGTCTTGAAGTTTTGTTTCTAAAATATTTGATAATATGTGAGACTGCCTCCTTTTATTTATAATATAATTTCATGCTGTGATCTACCATTTATCAACTATTATTGAGCTACCAGTTAGCTGATTGAACTTTTATAGAAACAGAATAGATTTCTGAGTAGAAAAAATCTTTTTTGTTATTTTTTGCGAATGACGTTTTTATCCAGTATTACTTACATTCATTCGGCGAATGGGGATTGATAGAACCTGTCTTCGTATGATCGATATCTAAACAGACTAACAGTAGCAATTGTACAAGAACTGGTATGTAATTGTTTCTAATATATGCACAGTTGTAAAAATTGCAGTTTTCAAGTGTTGGTGATATTATTAAACAAATGGGATTCATGTGGTTATGATTTCTTTGCTGTTTAATTGAATAAACATTGTCTACAATAAACTTGTCTTTTTTATTTTTAATGCTATTATTATATCGGGATATAATTGTCGATATTAAATTGATTTAATAAATAAATATAATTCCTTAATGTTTTCATTTGAAAAGGGTTTAAAAGTCTTTTTGGTGGCTGTATTGAACTTCTAATTGGTTTAAAGATGTTTTTTTGAAAGCGGTAAATCAAAGAGAAATTTATTTTAAGATACTACCTAATATTGATTGACCTAAAGACTTCGGAATTATTTTAGCTGTTCATACAGTTCTGTTTTGTAAACTAATGATTTCTGTTGAGTAAGACTAATTTTACTATCACAATAAATTAATATGTTTTAAAGAAAACCATTTTTTTATTCATTATCAATCAAAAAATCTATTTTTATTGAATAAGCAATCTATCTTCACTTCCTAGATATATTGATTTAATCAAGTAGTAATTAATTGTTTAACAAATAAGTTCATAATAAAACTGCTATCTTTAATGAATTAAAGTGTTTAAAACAATTATGTTATAAATAATTACATTCTTCAATTAAATAATTGTAGAACAATATCCAATTAAAAATCGTTCTAATTAATACCGCAGTAATGTAATAAAACTCATCATTGATATATTTTTTAATATCGATACATTATCGGGGGTTAGTGGTTCAGATACTATCGGTTTTAGTTACTATCCAAATTAGTTTTTGCTTTGATGAGACCGACAATAAACAGAGTGCATAAAATCTTTATAAATTATATTAAGTACAATTGTTACATTTGGATACTTACTATCCAATAGATGTATACACCCGTCAAATTGTTCAATATATTTAATGAGATATTTAGTGTACATACAATAATAGTTAGACAATATCTATAGAAAATCATAAATATTTTTGCTTTTGGAGAACATTTTAAAATGTACCTAATACGCTATATATCACCACCTTCATCTGTGTTATGTAAATTGGTAGAACCTGATCTAATGAGTATAATTTTCTATGAGTCTATAATTGATCATTGTTATTTATTAATATAATAATAAATATATATTAATATTTATTTAAAAAAATTACATATTAATAGTACATTTAAATCTGGTTTAATAATATATTTATATACACGTTTAATTTATATTCATCCGAATATCTGCTATCTAGTATATATATATTGGATTGGAGATTAATATGTAAATTATTTAATTCGTATTATACAGTGATATTATTTTAATTTTATCATTCTAACAATTCAGATATATTTCCTTTGTTTTAGATAATATGATAATAAGATGCCTATTTCACGCGGCAATTATTTATTTTCAATCGATCATTGAAAATAAACACACCAACAATCAATTGAAGTGTAAATTAACAAAATGCAATGTATATAATATATGGGAGGTAAAATACATTTATAACACATATGAGAAACTCTATCATTGGAAAGAACAACAAAAAATTATCCTGTTATAGATATAGGTAAAGCGGGAACGAAGATTGGTATTATAGGATATGATACTGTCTAGAATTATACTCGGAGTCAACTTTTCGTAGCTGCAGATCAGGATATATAGCGAGTCAATAGAATTGAAACTTGTGGAAGAATTGTGCAGTATGTCTAAGCAATTAATAACATTTTTGAATACACCCTTATAATTTGGGTTCAAATTACTGAATCTTAGCCTGCACCTACATTTTTCCATGACTTCATTATGCTCGTATTGATAATTTTGTATATTATATTTTATAAAGTAAATGTCATTATGCTTAAGTAAATTTAATGATTTAATCAGGCAGTAATTATTTGTTTAATAAATAAGTTCATAATAAAACTGCTAGCTTTAATTCTAGATTTAAATTTGTTACAATAATTACATTCTTCAATTAAATAATTGTATGACAATATCTAATTAAAAATCCTTTCAGTAAAACGATTCTTCATTGATATATTTTTAATATCGATACATTTGACTTGAAATACGAAACATTATTGGGGGTTATATAGGTTCGGATACTATCGGTTTTAGTTACTATCGATCCAAATTAGTTTTTGCTTTGATGAGACCGACATAATAAACAGAGTTAATATTTATATATAATATTAAGTACAGTTGTGCAATTGTTACATTTGGATACTTACCATGGAATAGATGTATACACCCGTCAAATTGTTTGATATATTTAATGAGATATTTAGTGTACATACAATAATAGTTAGACAATATCTATACAAAATCATAAATATTCTTGCTTTTAAGAACATTTTAAAATGTAATAAAAAATGATATTTTTATGAAAATTATACTAACATTGGTATAGGGTTGATTTTCTCTTCCCTAATTAAACTACGTTTTTCAAATGTTAGCCAATGATACAATGTAACTGCCAACGTTAACCAATCAACCCCAAGACAAGCGATCTGTTTTCTGCTGCAAAGGTAATGTACGCTTTAAGTTTTATTTGAAGAAAGGATGTTTCATACAGATTATCATTACAGTTGTACATTTTTGACATAACATAAACTAATCCAAGCTGGTAAGTGAAATTTCTTTAATTTTTTATATAAAATTTTCGCGTTATTTTTACAATTGATGTTTTATGATGTAATGCTAAAATTTATCCATATATTATCATTACACGATATTTGTAAATGGATATTTTCAATATAATGTTATTCATCTTTCTAAATATGTAATTAATTACAATTACGTATAACTTAAATTAAACAATTAAAGAATATAGATATGTGTATTTTTCAAAACTCGAAATTTTATGTTTATATATACCAATTAATTTTATTATTTTCTGTAATCATTATTTTTGTATAGGAGGCAAACTCATAATTAAGTTATAAATTTAACGGATTTTCTCATACTATAAATAATGATTTAATTAATCATTTTATTTTCCTGATTGTTTTTAGGAAAAACTGTTTAATATAAATATTATTTGCTTGCAGTTAAAACTATAAATGATAACATTTCACATAAACTATAGTTATACCGTAATTTACATCTTTAATAGTATTAAGATTGACGCCTATATAGCTGTAGTCTAATAAATATAAAAGCTATTAAGTAAACAACTTCTTTCATATTGTGCGATATAAATTAAGAACTATATTTTTTGTTACAAATAGCTAAAATATAGGAAATAAAGCAGCATATTACTGAATTGTCGATCAAATTAAACTTATTTCATTCTGTCTATTGAAAATATTTATATATAAACGATAATGGACAACAAATGTAAAAGACACCAATTAAAAATCCATTCAAACTGTTCATTTTAATTAAAACCATTTTGATATAAATAATATTTCAACATTTCGTGTTCTTCTATAATATTTTATGTTTTTAAAATTAGAATAATATTTTTTAGAATTATTTTTATTATATATATAGAATGTACAAAAAAGAATAGAATAAATAAAAATAAAATAAAATATTTTTGATAAATATAATTGAAAAAATGAATAATTATTGTTAAATATTACGTTTAACTAACTGGAGAAAATTAAAGGGACTATATTATATTATGTTATTTTATAATTTTATATATATAGACTAATTTAAAATATTTTTTTTTGTTTTGTAAGTGCGTTATTTGTTTTTAAATTTACCGATATAGAGTTATTATATAATAATATGATTAAGAAAACGAATTTTGTTAGTGAAGAATAACCTCCCGATATAAATATATTGATTATTTTTATAAATAATTATAATTACAATTAACTGAGTTTTGAAAAAAAATTTACAAATTAGATATGTAAATGTTTCTACCTTTTAAAGTCCACAATTTAGCTTTTAATTTTTTTTATAGTATATTTTCGTTTACTAAAAAACAATAAATTAAATATTCTGTTATATGGAGTTTCCATGATATTGTTACACCAGAATATTATGGAACTCCATTTTTGAATTGTATATATATATTCATTTATTCAAAATATTAACCTAAGGAATATGTACAATTGATTCTAAAGTAAATATCGTTGTATTCTTTATAGTTGAAAAAACTTACCTACCAATGCAATTACCATTTTTAGAAGTTTTGTCATCGACCATAACTTTAACATGATTACACGAGGTAAAAAAATGGTAATAATTTCCCAATTAGTCAGCAATAGAAAAGTTTAACAATGTTTTTAGCAGTTGACCTCTCAACCTAATTATCTACAGTTCACTTTTTGTATAACATCTGCATACATTTTCAAATGTGTAAAACTGACTTTATTCGGCATATATCGTGACCATTATAATTATTATTAATGAGGTTTTCAAATTAGTTGATTCAGTTATGTCGAGTGAAATTCCCAAAAGAAGTCATCTGAGTACACACTTGAACTTTTTTACACACATACTCATAAGTTTAACATTTTATGGAACTTTTTTAATCATGATGCAAAATTCTAAAATTTAAAACTTTGTTGGAAGATTTTTAAAATTGGATTTGTTAACTAAACTAATTTTTGTTTTCTACGACTATATTTTAAAAGTGATTTGTTTACAAATATAGTCTTGTATATTCTTGAATTTTATTTTTTTATAAGAGGATTTAAAAATTTATTGTAAAATTAAATTTTGAAAGCAAAATTATATAATAAATAAGGTATTAAGGAGAAAAACCAAAAATAACTTTGAATAAAGATAAAAGCAAGATTACATTTTGACAAAAATAAAAATGTTACTAAATTTAATTATTAAAATAATTTTAATAAACAATTTTGTTTTATTTTATTTTATTTTATTTTATTTAATTTTATTTTATTTTATTTTATTTTATTTTATTTTATTTTAGTGTATATTCATATATATATTATGATATATATAACTCTCACTATGCTTCAATATTATATGTTAATGAAGATAGATTATTCTACAAATTAGACATAATTATTTTTTGTACAATTATAGTTTATTGCTCCCAGTACGTGATTTAAAATAAATCTGAATGTATTTTGTGTGTATACACTCTATCTAAATATATCTGAAATATTACATGCGCTCAATAATTCACGACTATCAATTGTCTAATTTAAAAGAATTATGTAAATTTTTACAATATAGACAGCTATATCTACAATACATTGTATTATGATTTGATAAATAGGCAGGAAATCTCAGAAACTATGACTATATAAGACGTATGTAGTAATTGCGGCGATGGCTAAATATAAGCCAAAAAGGGTATAAAGCCAAAGTAATTAAGCGATCAGAAAATAAACAATTCTTCCATGAAGCAATATTGCTGAATTCTATAAATTAACCGCTAATGGTTTGAAATAACCCGAAATTCGATTAAAACTAATTTTAAAAAGTTACAATTTATTACGAAAATGTCTATAATCATATAATAATAAGTGTTTATTTAAAAACAAATAAGAATCAGAAAAATTTACCAAATTTACAGAATAAATTTAGAACAAAGTACATATAATGTAAATTAACGAAAAGAATAAATATAATAAAAAAATTAAATATCAAATACTATTTACAATTAAAACAATAATAAATTATTTCATAATAGAATTAAAACTTATATTCTTAATTAATATTAGCTGTTTTCTTTTAGTCCATCATATCAAAACTAAGCAACAACTATTACAGTTTTCCCAAGATATATTGTCAACATTTTCATTCTATTTGAAAGGTTTTAAAATGTTTAGTGGTGTTTCCTTTAAACTGCTTATCATTTCTTTATTGATTCCTGCCACAAACTTCCTTAGTGGTCTTAATCTTTTCTGTAAACACCCCTTAAAACCAGGAAAACCGAATCAATATTGGTCAATGGAAAAAAATATACGAAAAAATTGTATATTCTCGATAATGTTAAATGTTAAAATATGTCGATTATTTAAAAAAAATCAATTTCCTTTTTAACTGTGTTTTTATTATTCTTTCTGCCTTGTTACTTTTTGATGACAATATTTCGCACCTGTTCACATCACTTAAACGTGAGACAGTTTCCCTTCAATCGAAATTTGGGCTGTCCTTCGTATCGGTGAAATTGTTTTCAGAATTTTACAGTATATAAGTTTTATAGTTTCGTTTTTAAAAAAAGCCTTTTAAATTTCAATTCATGAACAAAATTCCTCAAACGTATGTTTTTAGATTTTATTTTACGCTTTATTGGAAAATAGAAGGTGTTCGAACAATAATACAACTTTGAGATGTATAAATAATTACATTAATCATATAGAATGTTCACTTCTTACGTCCATTAACGGTAACAAAATAGAAATTGAAATCCTATTCGTGACTTTCATAGAAACAAAATCTCAGTCAATAATATTGGTTCGTTCCCCTGGTAGTTTTAATTTCTTGATTATTTTAAATTAGTAATTATTATTCTGCTAATGTTTGAGTACGGACACGAGTTTGATATAATTTCAATAGTCACGGCCATGGATGACCTTGGAATAATTATTGAAACGATATAATATAATATCAATAAAAGAAAAGCAATTTTTAAGTTTTACAATAAATTAGTTTTATAAATAAATAATTTTTTATGTTTCTATCAAGGATTTTTTTTGTGCAGAAGCGATGAAATTGGAAATTATTTATTTTTTTGAAATTTCTAAATAAAAAATTATTTGTTATTTCAAAAATTTTTTCCAATTTAATCAAAATATTTTTATGCAAAATCTAAATGGATCGATGTAATAAAATTTCATTTGAAGATTTTTATATATTGTTAAATTAGGATAATATAATTTAATGATTTTCGTTTCATATGAATTTTTTGTATCCTCCATTTCCTCCATTTCCTGTCGTCAGTAATATTTTTATAAATCGAGGACACTTTTCGTGGAATGTTTACATTCACAACTGAACACATGGTTCTGTTATTTCAAAACAATCCCCACTGAATAGAGGGAAAATGTAATATAGCTGCAACTATATACGGGGGACAATAGCGGTTGGAACATACCTTAGATTTCAAATATCTTACGTGCTTTCCCTGCCGAAGAGAAAAAAGCTTTTAAAATTTATTCACCGATTTCTCCTCTCATTCAAACCAGCAAAACAATATAATAAAGTAATTATCCAGTAATATGCTTCATTTTTGTATTTCCTTTCAGAGGAAACATTTTAGTTTGTGAAGGGTATAGAAATTAAGGAAAAGGCGGATAATTTTGGAAGTAGAAAATTTTTTCCCATAACAAAGTAATTAGTGGAAGGCCCAATGCATATTTTAATTGTCAAGTTCTCAGTGTGCGAGAACAGCGATTTATTTCAACACAAACTATAAATTAAAATATGGAATGAATAATTCAATTATTAATTACAGCAAGAACTGGCAACAAATCTGGCTTTTGGACAAAAAGTAAAAAATGTTATCGATCGATCGTGTTTAAAGTTTCCGACAAGTCTGTATTGTTTCATTATTTAAGTTCAGCATATAAAAACGACATTGGGTCAATGTTTCGGTATAGATAGTTGATTTTTGTGTTAATAAGTTATTCTAATTAACTATATAATATTTAATATATATCAATTGGTTTGTTGTTAAATGTCAGAATCAAATCATCTGCTAAGTACAATTGATGTCTGTTATTGTTAGTTTCATAGTCATCGAAATCAAGTTCTCGCATGAGTTGCGTTAGTCACTTGTCAGTTCGTCCCTCATAGTGTTCCAAAGTGACTACAAATACACAAATACTTATAATTATATGATTATATTCGTTAACCATTGTTTTTGTTTAAAATATTGCTAATTAAATAAAATAATTAATGTCACAATAGACATTATATATAATGGGAAATAATAGCAAGCTTATTTTCTGTTTATACTCATCAGGAAATATTACAGTTATACTGGGAAATTCCTTTCTTAACTATATATGTGAATAATATTGAAAATATTTAATATTACAATTTGACTTTCTTCAAACATGTTACTATAACAATGAACTAACTTTACTTAATTTGCTTGTAAAAAGTATGTAGAGAATACAAATATTGTTGCAAAAAATGGATCGATAACTTTGTCATACTGATGTTAAATGCAATCCAGAATTTCGTCTGTGAGGTACAAATGTTTCTCTTCCGTTTTCTTAAAGCTGAGAGGAAACTGGGAGCTGGCTTTATCAACATTAAATGATAATTGCAGATTAGATTTACATGTAACATTCGTATAAGGATTACCTATATCTAAATATTTATACATCTAATTGAAGCAAAAAAATAAAAGTATATTTACAAAATGATAACGAAAGTTTAATTTAAAAATTAACAATATTCCTATTTTAGAGATATATTTTTATACAATTTAATTAACTGTTTCTATATTAAAAATTAACTGTTTTTTGCTTCCCATGTAGATATACATACATTTTAATCGCTAATTATCTAAACTTAATTGCTTTTTGTAGCTAAGTACATAAGAAGCTGTTCGTTGCTATGCAACAAATAAGAATATGAAAAAAAATATATATATGCTGATAAGATGAAATCATTAGAATAAGAACAAATATTGAACTATAAGAATTAATTATTAACATTTCTACATAAAATACAATATATAGACTTAATTAGTTTTTTCGAGTTCATACAATCAATATATCATATTCTTTAAATTTACATATGTATAATATGAGTTTTCTTAGGATTTAAAAAAAACATTTTAGAAAGAAAATTAATTTATTTGTATTGAAAATCTTGTCGCATTTTATTTTCTTCAAGTAACCTGTTTTTTTATTTTTCAAATTTTCAACTTTTTTTGGGTGATCCGAAAGGCATTGGTGAAGGTCAAAGATGATCATTTGGCCTTCAAATTTTGCTGACCGAAAATTGGTCCCATGTGGATGTAGCAGTTTGAGAAATTCGAATACCATTTCTCTTGTTTTATGGACAATTTGTAAAATTAATTTAAATGCATTTTAATACTTATAGACATGTAAAATTTGATATTAAAAAATTATGAAAAAAGATTACACATGTCTAAAAACATTTCAAATACATTTAACTCAAAGAAGCATAATATTTCACCTTTAACTAAATAAAATAGATTTTTAAGTTCGCTGTCAGTTTTACGAATATAATATTGTAATTGAAGCATGAAATATAAATCAATTATAAATATGTGATTATTGTCGAAAATTTTCACAAATAAATCTTTTCATTAGCCTTTTCTCCAAAGTACACATATGTACTAACACATCTAAACTTTATTTCAGATAAAAAAATATATTTTGGCTCTTCATTAAAAATGCAGTAAACATAATTACGAAAAAGCTTATACCTACCTCAAATATGTTTGAATAAATGTATCCATTGATTTGTGATTTATATTTATTCATTATATTGCGCTTATTAAACATAACATTATTTATATTATAATAATATTGATTGTCGTGGGCTCACAATAGAACATTATTCACACAAATATAGATTATGATAAGTATAAATAATGTATGAGAATGTACTTTTGTCTAGGCTGAAACATATTTTAATTATATTCTGATGATGCAGACTAAAATAGCTTTTGAAATAGAATGTCATCTGTTGCCCAGAAATAGAGTTTAAATAATAAAATGTTTATTGAACTCATTACTATTCTTTGAGAAACGCTGATAGAAAAATTTTCAATTCAGTAATGTTGTTATTCCATTAGTAAGAGATTCCCCGGTGGATTCAGTAAAAAGGAGAGAAGACAAACTGTCATTCTATATTTTGTTTGTCGTGTTAGGGTACCTAGCCTTTCTGATCTCTTCTGCAATATATTAGTTGGGTAATTTAGCGTTAGAGAGCTTTTTTATCTATAGTTTCGTGGCAGATACAACTTATATAGTTATTTTCTATATTAATTAATAAATTCTAATTTATTAATAACCCTGATATGTAATAAATCAAATTTAAAACAGAAAACGAATTATTTATACTTCTCTTTCGTTTTTAGACTTAATTGTACCTGTTGATTCAATATGTTATGATTTCATTTATAAATTGTGGAAATCCAGCAATATTTAGATATACAATTTGGTGTATTTTTTGAATTAGGTGAAGAAATATTTTTCCCTGACGTATTTTTTCCTTAAAAAATGTTTACAAAACAAAAAATTCTTTATTAAATTTGTATTTACAACTGCGATATTCAAAAATAATATAAAACCTTTCATATTTAATTGGCTTGTAATTTATAAAGAGATCTTGCATATAGATCCAACCAAAGTTACGATATCATACAAAAATCTCAAAAGGAAAGAAGACATCATGTTGTTGGGTTCATAATATGATGCAGTATCATATATTCCAATTAGACATTCGCTCCATTGTACTTTTAGTTCAAAGAAACTTCAAAAAGCCTTCCGTCCCACTCCATGCCTGCAATCTCGTTAACTTTTAGTTTGATTCAAGTGTTCCTAATAATATGTATGTGCATCTTTGGTTGTTTGAAATGTCTGTCAAATAAACCATAGCGAAAATTTCTCTCCACGTTCGTACACTATACTCATATTTTAAAAATTATACAATTAAAATTTTTAAATCCAAAGAATTAACTAAAAATAACAAACATTTTATCACTTCTCAAGTACTCAAATCCTTTAAAACAAAAAGACTATTTATGCAATGGAGCTTTCCTGCTTTTTAATTCTCTTTTTGTAGCCAGAAGTTTATTAAACTTGTTGACAATCAGCTAAAAAATAATCCATCAAAGATGAAGTATTTAAATTTATGTAAATTAGTTATTTGGTTTTTTCGAGATTAGCTTGTGGCCTGGTTCATCAGGCTGAAATAGTTGTCGTAAAAGAATGAAATATGAGACTTTATGTCTAGAGAGTGGTCTCAAATAACACTCCAGTTCAAAAGGGATATCAAAATTAACATCAACTATGCGCAGAAAATATTTGTATAATATATAATAAAGAATATTTAAAGTATTATTTCTTTCGCCTTGTTAATTTTTTTAAATAAAAACTATGACTTGCTACTAATTAATATTTTAATAGAATTTATGGAAACATATCATTAACATAAAATAACATAAATCTTTATCAAATGCTCTACAAAATTAAGTACGCACAACTTTCTTTCATAATAAAATCATTCAAATTCTTTATAAAATGAGAAAAATAGATCTGAAAAAACGTTTTAAACAAAAAAAGAGGATGGTAATACAAAATATAATTGAGCAATGAAATGTGACGGCTTCACATGTATAAATATAAATATTGATTTATTTTTTAATTATTTGAAATCTTTTTAAAGTTTTCAAATATGTATTTACGAGCAATCAATCAATAATTCTTGAATATTTGTCATTCTTTTTATGTAGGTAGGTAATAAAAGTTTCTTCAATGAAATCATATGTTTCGTTAAATATAATTTTACATTATAATCCTATTTTTTATAAAAATTTGTTGGTTTGTACGTAAAAAATAAGGAACAAACAATTATCTAAACCGATTAATAAAATGAATAAAGCAACATATGCAGTAAAACATAGTCATTTTGAAAACCAGCCTCATATGACTAGATCTGATAATGCCTCGGGTATATATACCCAATTTATATGATTACTATTATGCCTTAGAGACACCTCAGATCCAATAATTCCATTTTATCCGCAAAAACAGTTTTCATACGAGTACATTCCACATTAACTGAAACTATCTATATATCTGTAACATTTTTGATAGACGGATTCTGTAATCGGCTAATATATTTAGAATATTAATTTCCAAAAACAAGTCAAACAATACACATTTTGTTTACTGATTACGAACAAACAATTTTTGATTAGGATTAAAAGTAAAAATTGTATCTTAAAAGGAATGGAGAGAAAGTAAAACAATCGTTGAACTTTTTGTTCATTAAATATATACCCCCAAACTTTTCCAAATCAATTGATTAAACCTCATTTAAAGTCATAAAAGATTACCTTCTACATTGATTCAGTTTTAAATACGATTGTCAGAAGCGGCTCCGTTAGAACCGGGGAGATCAGTTGGTAATTAAATTAATCATTAACTATGTGGCGAGCCTTATTCTGATCTCCGATCTCCACATATAGTATTGATTAAACTCTTATTTTTCTATATATCTATATCAGAGGCCACTTCAATTGGAGGTCGGTTTTAATTTAATTCCACTTCAACTTAATGAGAAGTCAATTTTATATACTTACAGCATTGTATTCTCTTTGAAGAAGATAATTGCGGGGAGACTCCATAAAAGTAGCCGTATAGCCAGCCACCCTACCTCCTTCTTAGTATAGTAATTAAAACTGGGAGTTCTTCAATTCCCTCTACTCATCAGAAAGTGATTGATTATTTCAATGCTGTAAAACACGTAAAGAGCATCTTGTTGAACTTATTATATGTTAAATATATTAATAATTTGGCGGTGTTATATTGAAAGAAGCGAAAATTTCAAATTATAAGAACCATGTCACCGACTTAATGAGACGATAAATAACGTTTATTTCTCAAATAATTAAAATTTGCGGCGGCAATTCGTTACCGCGTGTACGTGGTTTAGATTTATATATTCTGAATAAATTGATTAATAATTAAAAATGCACCTTATATAAATTATTGTTTTAAATTAAATATTTATTCACTTATGATATTTACATTACCAAAGGATAACAAAATATCAGAAATTAAAAAAGTTTCAAAAGGCACTTTCAAGTAATTTCTATTTAGATTTGAAGTTTTTATAATCTTCTATATTTTCTAATTTTGTCATTAATTTTCTTCAATTTCCTTCAAATTTAGTTATCGGTTCAATTAAAGTTTTTCTTTTTCCAATATTAATTTTAGTAATTTATTAGATGAAACTTTATAGGTTTAAAAAGATAAGCTGATTATAGAAAATAATATATAACATTATTTATAGGGAAAAATTATTGATTAGTAACTTCAAAGGTGAATGTTGTAATAATTATACGATAAGGTGCTCTATGAAATGTGCTACTCATGAAAATAAAAACAATAGAAAAGAAACAATATTCATTAATGAATATTATTTCAAATAAATTGACTAAGTTTTAGAAATTACGCGTTTTTATTAAGTAATTTTGACGAATTGTTTAAATTTATTAATAATTCGAAATTAAATCTTTAATCGGAATATAGATGTATAAATATATTCGCTTTTTAAATATCTTTATTTTTAATGTAAATCAAAATTTAAGGAAATGTTAAACAGTCTTCGATTCAATTATTTAAATTGAAAAATTAAAAAATTTACTCCATTATAATATTTTATATAATCTCTCTAACATTTTATTTCATACATTGAACAAAAATATTTCTTTAGTATACGTAATAAAATGAATATTATATTTAATCAAATAGTAAAAATGATTTTAAAGAAACTTAATAAAAAATATACAAAATTTTAATGATTAAATAGAAAAAGATAAATTGTGAGTTTTATATAAATAATAAATATTTATTAATTAAAAATATAATTAAGTATATGTAAAAGGTATTTAACCGTATTTTAAAAAGCAACAGTTGCTTTTTAATTTATAAACAATTAAATAAATTCTAAACACCTCAATACATTATATTCTGAGTGTTGTATTATTTAGGAAATTACAAAAAATAGTTTTTACCAATTGCAACTATTTAAAAGCTTAACTTAATTAATTAGTCTCTATAAGTCATTGCATTATAAAAAATTATCAAAATAGAGTAGTTATAGAACAGTTAAAAATACATTATAAGTAATTTTAACTAAAACTTGATACATTATACACAGACAATTTATTTTTCTAATCGTATTTTTTTGTATATTTTTATTTTTTGTCTCGCTGTCTGGCACAATTCGGCATATTAAATTTTTAAAAATGTAATAAATAAAACACAAGACAATTAACATTTTATTCACATAACAACAATTGATCCCGCCAATCTGAAATCAAGTTATCTCAATCGTTGTCCAAAAAACAAGCTGAAAATTTGTAGAAGATAAATTGGGGCTATTTTAAGTCAGCCGATGATATTAAACCGACTGGATGCACAGAGGAGACATCTAAAATGGACTGATATCAAATAATTTTCTCTCGGACGATCAATTGCAGATCAATATTAAGTGGAAATTGTTTACAATTAGTGAATTTGATTGATATTGTCTGCGAAAGAAACAATGTGCAGATTATTTTTCGGGATATTTCAAATTATTTCCGATAATAATAGGGTTGTAATTTTATAATCGCAATTGCTGTGCCAAACTTTAGCTTTGCTTAATTAAAAAATGTGCTTCAATCTTAACTATTGACCACTTTCAGATATATTTTCAAGTCCACTCATCGGCGCTGATCAGCATCGCAGTCCACTGCAGTCCAGCTAAAGTTCCTCCAAAGGGATGCCTTCACAATCTACCAGAACAGAGACAATTACCTCTGCCAACGATTCACCTAGACTAACGCACGAAAGCTCAGTTTCCTCTACCCCCTCCCCCTTACACCCTTCTTCCTAATTCCCTGATATCATGAACGTGATTCTCCTCCTTCGAACTCAGTGGGGTCGGGCACACGACCTCTCCAGAATTTTGTTCCTTTTACTGGCGGCTCTTCAAGGAGTCTTTTTTCTTCACAGTGCTCAACTTGTAACCGGTAGTCAAGGATCTTTAGAAACCGACATGTGAGTTCCTTTTAGTTCGGAAGCTTTTTTCTGAGGCTAGAAATCTCATTTGAAGTAATTTTTACCGATTTTTTTTAATTTTTGACAAGAAATTTTATAATAATTAAATCTGATTAATTTTGATAACAGATCATTTAAAATAATTAAAGTAATACATTTTTATCGAACAAGAATAAGAATAAGTAAAGGTGTGATTGCAAATATAAAGTTAAATTCAATAATATTAATTATTTTGATTTTTTAAATTTTGGTATTATATATTATTCATTTTAATTAATTTGTTCACCCTAATTGAATTTTATTTTTTATATGTTTGAGAAGTGATTAGTTCTAGTATTTATTATTTTATGTATTTTATTAAACAAATTGAAACAAAAATAAATGGACGTTCTCAAGCAATATGAAAACCTATAAATCTATTTTTAAAATTCTTTGACAGAGGAAACATTTCGATTTCAAATATTTAATTACATTAATAAAATCTGCTTTGTTCTAATTATATATACATATAACGTAGCTCACTGATTTATGTTGTTAATATAAATTTAATTACATAATTAACTATCGAAATTGAGAATATTTAAAACAACCAATCCAAGTTGATAAAAGTCATGATTAAACCACCAAAATACAATAAAAATTCTAATAAAACGACTATTACTGTTATAACCCTGCTAATATTGATTAATAAAACCTCATTAACTACAGTAACCAAGTTAGCTCTTTCAGTTACTGCAGTCAGTCAGGAAATTTAGTTTATTATATTACGTGTTTTAGGGAAGCTTAGGTGTTACATTTAATGGAACAATTAACGTAAAGGTTCATTAAAATTTATTTTTGATTTATCAATTATATATTTTTAATGAAAAATATATCGACCTGTTAAAATTAAAAGCTTGAAATATTTCAGAAATAGCAGAAGATACTTTAATGTTGTTTTAAAAAGAAATAATTGTTAGTGGTTTAAAAAAGATTTCATATTAGTGGAGATATTTGTTTTAATATTGATTTTATTTTAAATATTTATATTTAAAAAAATGTTTTTAAATGTGAATTAAAAACTTAGATTAAAATCGAATAATTGAAGCGAAAATAAATTCGATTAAGAAGCAAACGTCTTTTATATTGTAGGTATAAAATATCAGCTAAAAAATAATTATAAAGAAATAAATAAATTTTAAAAAAATTCAAGATTACTAAAAAATTATTTAAAACAAAAACAATTCTGAAAATAGAAAAATATGAAAAGACACGTGTAGTGTTCATAGAAATGATATCCAAATTTTTTAATGGGTCCTGATGATTTTTGATGACAATATCTGTTTTGTTTTTTTACACTATCAAGAATGTTGACTGTATAAGGTTTTGAAGAGTGAGAAGTGATAAATTTCTGTTTATCTGCGATAATTTAAGTAATTGCAATGTTTTTGGAGTCGCCTGGTAAGAGATCTGTATGTTTTGACCAATATAAAAGTTACGAAGAATGCAAGAAAATTGAATTCTTTTGTTTGTCATGAAGTATGCTACAGAAATAACGCTTGGAGATTGTCCGCCAAATATTCTAATTTTTTTAAACGTTTGGATATATATTATAAATCAAACTATATTTTAGAACAGAAGAATGATTTTTCTGAGCATTTTGATGTACCTAATTATGACAATAATTATGGGAGTTTAATCTATGTTGGTTAAATAAAATGAACAAAACTGTTCAAATTAATTTTAATACCTTAGAATTATCTTTAATTAAGACTTAATAACACAAGAAATATCTCTATTTAATTTATCTTGAGATATTCCTTTATTGAGATATCTGATAATGACAACAGGTCAAGGGGCATTATAAATTGTATTAATATTTGTATTTTATTAACCTTGAATTTAACATCCGTATAATATATTCTAGTAATCTTCAAAAAGATTACTAGATTACATTTCATTACATTTCATTGGTAATTCGAACAATAAAATAGTATGAATGTATAAAAATAAGAAAAAATTCGGAAAAACAAAAATGTATGCCATACAATTATTGAACATGACATTGAAACATTTTTTTTGTGTTTTAATCATTCAAATCAATTTAAATTATAGAAAGACCTTATCATTAGTCATGTATTTAGCCTTTGTAGGTCGAGGATATTTGTCATGAACTCAAATTAATCAAAAACAGGAAATCCCTAACTGCAAATTTTCTTGACCAAAAAATGAAAATTATTTTTGGTCATAATTAATTTATTTTAAATGAAGATATATTTCTTATATTTCTTTAAAACAAAAATCTTATTTTAAACAAAATGTTCTTGAATATTTTATTAATATTTAATAATTTTACAAATATTTCAAAAAATCCATTTATCTTATATACCTATTAACGTGTTTTTAAATTTCCATTATGGTGTGGAGGAAAAATATTTTAAACGGTAAATAATTTAACAAATATTACAAAAAATCCATTTATCTTATATACCTAAATATAACACGTATATCCCTTAACGTGTTTTTAAATTTCCATTATGGTGGGGAAGAAGAATCATTTTAAACGGTAATGAAAAAACTAACTTGGATTTTATTAAATATTTTGTTGCGTAAAATTTTATGAAACTGTCTTTTCTATCCAGTCGTATTCAAATAAAAACATATTTAATAATCATACAAAAATAAAACAATATAAATTATCGTCTGCAAACTGTTAAATTGTGATTATTTTAACTGAAGTTTTATTTGACTTATCCACTTCTATAAGACGTACTCAGACTTTAAAAATTACTAAATTATAAATTTCATGTATAATTTCATTTCATTAAATCGTAAAATATTTACAAAATATAGTATAATTTATATAGAGCAACAAAAAAACCACAGCTTTATTAATCAATCGTTAAACGAAACTAACAACATTTTTAATATTTTAATTATGAATTAAATAATTATTTAAGCATTTCCTCATATCTCTGTGTTTATTGCAGGACGTACGTTGTTGACAAACTCATGGTTAATTATTCAAAGCAAGTTTCTCCCCACGGCGGTAAGTTAGAAATGATCAAAAGTAGGATGTAGACTTGTTATAAATATGTACTCAGTTATGTATCAAATTATCAATCAATTAGACGATTTCTGATTGTGAAATTGATGATATTCTAGACAGCATACAACTTTGTATATGCTTTGTATTATTCTCTTGACATATTTGTTTACCTTTCAGATATTAGATAGATTCAAAAACACAAATGCAAACCTTTTTTTATTATTTGAAATAATTTCTCATTCACATTTACAAACGATCTCTCCTTACAGCAAGCAAAACAACTTCTCATTTGTATTAGGTTTTATATTATGAACTTTTGGTAATATCTACGAAATCTTTTTAATTTTAGTAAAAGTTCGTTATGTAGATTGTTTGGTGTACATTAAGTTGCTTAGAAATATGTACAATTCATTACAGATGAAAGGACTCAGGGGGGGGGGGGCTTTAAAAAGGCAAAATATATATATGATGATGTTTTGCCAAATTTTAACGTATATTAGTTTATTAAACACAATAAAATTCCATGCTTTCATGTTCACACATACCTCTATATGTGTAGTCAGATGCTATTTAAGCTATATAGTCATGAAACGCATGAAACATAAATTTTTTAGTAAGGTTTACTAAATGAAGTAAATTGTTAATTTATATATGTTAAAGGTATATATTGAACCTTGTATTCAATATATATATATAATATATATATTATATATATATAGGACTATCTACTACCTATATAGTATACTACATCACACAAAAATTGTTCATGTATTATAAAGTATAAAAGTATAAAGCTAATTCAAAATAAAAATCTAAGCAATAAAAACATATTTATACCTATAGTACAACGTCCAACACATAAAATGGTGAACGAACGAACTCAATATTTACAAGGTTTGGAGTTAACAGATATTTCTTTATAATTGTTTGCCCCCAAATATTTTCTTTGGATGAAACAAACTGTACTGCAATTCTTTCTAGGCACAACATTTCCGATCGGTCTTTTTGGCAATGCAAAGTCGCTAAAGAGTTAAAGCGATCCTGCATGAAGTTGCTTCTCAGGCATGTTTTATGTCCCCGATCCATGGAAAAGGACCTTTCACGGTATGCTGAAGTAGCAAGAAGGACCAGAAGCAACTTACACATAGAGATTACGGAACTGATCATGAATAGTATTTGTGCTTGAGATGGTTTTTTCAGTCTTTATAATGACAATTAAACAATCGAAGTCTTCATTCTTCATCAGGTTCCAAAATAGGTCGAGTTGAATTGGTAGAGAGGCTTAATCAACATCATCCGAGTAATTTGACATAACAAATTCCGTTTTTGATTGACATTCCTTATTAAGAATTATTTTTAAGAACAGGTTTTCAAATTTTTTGGAATATATAGTGAAACTATTTTGTTTAAACCGAGCATCGATGGTGCTGATAATGAGGACTATACACACTTATTCTATTTCTGCCGGTAGAAATCGTGAGGTTATTCAGGAAATTGCTTAACACTTGTCCCCACTTCGATCTTAGCAAGCGACGTCGTTTTCTTGACAAAGTAGGTGGAGACGTAGATGGGTGTAATTCTCGCTTCTGTTGATTAGACTGTAAAATAAGTCGAGCGATTTCTTTGTTCTTCGTAAAGCCTCTTTAGAATGTCATTTGCCCCACCGCAGTCCTTAATCAGATGGCGACCAAGTTGTTTCTTCAAGCGTTTTAGATAAAATGTCACTATGTGAAAAAAGTCGGACATTCGGATCAATGTTAGCCAAATAAAAATGTGTAAGTCCCCATTTGACCCAGGCAGCTTAATATTCGACTTCGTATATCTGCTTCAAGAAATGAATTCCATATAGAATCCAGAGCTGAATAATGTTAATGACATTTGGCATTAAAAAACTGTACAGAACAGAATTCTTTAGAAATTGTGACATGCAAAAATCGTGACCTCTTAAAAATAGGCCACTTTAAGCGTTTACCTTCATAATAATATGAATATATACTTTTTTATAAAGATATAATTGGGGGGTTAAAAAGCAAATTTGTCATTTAATTTATTCGGTTAAATACATTGAATATTGAAACATTAAAACGTTAAATATTGAACAAGTGCAGTTTAATCAAGTAGTGATAAATTGATAAAAGAAATATAAGACGTTCTAATAAAACAGTTTTTGTCTTTAAAATCCATTTACCATAAACCATATAAACCTGTAAACGATACATTCTTGAGGATCTCTACGACTTACCCCAACTTATTTAACTATTGCTAAAATTGAAAATATCACTGTAAATCTTCAATTAGTTGAGACTCCACAATTCTCGATTAGACAGAGAGAGGGTAAATATAGTTTAATTTATTATTTTCTTTACTGTCAGTGGAAGATTTAGCATCTGTCATTTTTTATATAACTGAAAAATCAAATGTAGAGAAGATACAATATCCGTTTCTAAGTTGACTATATTTTAGTTATCTTTCTAACTTTTAAAACAAATGGAGAGGAGATCAAATATCTAACATTGATTCTAACATTTGAAGCGAAAGAACTTCTGTTTCACTTTTCAAGAGTGTGAATTCGTGAGTTTTTAATATTGAAAAATTGAAAACAGAATCTACCTAAAGGATAAATTCACAATATTTTTTTTCTAAACAAAATATTTTTATATTCAATTTACATATTTTAAAAAATCATTTAAAATTGGTTAAAACTTAATCTTTTATTTTTAATTGTTATGAAATTAAAAAATATTAAGATTATTATTCGATAATTTTCGAATATAAAAAATGTCGAGTAAAATTTAATCTAGAAAATTTCATTATCAAATTTACATTTTTTTACAGAAAATTCCGGTACGTGAATATTTTACTAATATTATTTAAACATGCATGTTAAACGTGCATGTTAAACTAATATTAATGCGTATCGCGAACTAAACCCGTTTTAAATAAAAAGTTAACTTTAAAATATATATTAAAATTTTGTTTTAGCTCAAATTTTACTTCAATTTAGAACTGTTCATGCACCACCAACACAGTTCATGCTCCACCAACACAGTTCATGCTCCACAAACACAGTTCATGCTCCACCAACACAGTTCATGCTCCACCAACACAGTTCATGCTCC
>JAUZNC010004019.1:0-37184 GCA_034780395.1 Vannuccia rotundouncinata | reverse complement strand
TATTATACTAATAAATCTTTACAAAATGCGATTATAATCTAATCTTTATAAAAATTAGATTATATACACAAATGAATTAATAAGTCAGTCAGATAAAAAGTGACCAAAAGTATATAAATCGAAATAGGAAAATATAAACTGATATGTGAGCACTAACTACAGCATGAATCTAATAAACCTTATAATAGGAAAATATGTGTTTTGTCTAACCAATCAGAATAGAGTTGGCTTTCCACTCTCCTTTATATTCTGGACAGTGTGACAAGCGCCTTCAACCAATGAGAATGTTTTCCCCTTTGTCCAGCTGGTGTTTATAATGAAGAAAATGACACTTCCCAGGCAGGATAGTTTAAACAATTCTACACTGATTCCAGTGATAATTTATTTATTTGCTTTTATCACATTATAAAGTCATGACCCAACAGTTGGGTCACCTGTAAAGAAAGGGTTGAAATACACAAATTTTTCAGTATATCTATATGTTTGATTGTATATTTATATGTTTCGATTGGTCAAAAATGAAAATAGGGGAAAAAATGGAACGAAAAAATATTAACTTAAATATGTAATAGAAATTTTTTGGAATTCTAATTATCCAACTAAGCTGTATAAGTATTTATTTAAGATAGATTTTTTAATTAATACCTTGTTTTCGTGAACAGGATTTGTCTACTATGTCGAATTCACTTGACCGGCCTACATATAATGAAGATCCATCCAATAATGCTATTTTTATAAATTTCGTGATTTGGCTAACAAGAAACCACTTATTAGACATATTTATTTTTACAAACAAACATGAAATATTATTTAGTTTCGAATTACCTTTTTGATTTTGAAGATTGAAAATATATAGTCATAAATAAAACAAAATAATTATTAATTCATTCTTTTTTTTAAATTTATATAATTATTTGTAGGTAGTGGATAAAATATAGTTACGGTAACCGGGTATATAGGTTTTAGGATATAGTTACGGTAAAAGGATAGATGGGCTTTAGGCCGGTTTTAGGATATAGTTCCAGTAACATTTTAGTTAGGTTTTAGGACGGTTTTAGGCTATATTTCCCGTAACTGAATAGAACAATTTTTAGATATACGTTCTTAAAATTATTTAATTAGTACAAAAAATTGCGATTAATTACATTTTTTAAATAATTCAAATAGTTTAAGTAAAATAATTGGTTATTGTCTTTTTATAAAATGAAATTTCTAAAGACACAAATTAAAAAGAACATTTTTCAAAAATACGCATAATTATTATTCAAAAATAGCTTCAATAATATAAACTTTATTTGGAGAAAATATTTCCTTTACGCTATTATCTAATTTCATTAGTAAAATCTCTTGATATAAACAGGACAATTATTTGTTACCAAAATGTATTAATCGACTTGGTAACATATTAAAATTTGCAATTAATATGTTTCTAAATATGTAAACAGTACAAAAGATTTGTAAGAAGTTTAATGAATTTATAGTTAGTAAAAGTTACATTATATATGTATACTTAAAAACGGATTTAATTGCACTTCAAATATTTAATACAATAATATAAAGATGAATTGGTACATAAAACTGTCCACTAGAATATGCAAGTTTTGAACTATTTATTAAATTCTGCTGCATAAATTACAATAAATATGTATTCGTATAGCTGCCTCGACTACGTCATCATTGTGTTCCGTTGAGCCAAACAGTATCCTCTTCTAAGTAATTGATATTCCTCATCAGAGAAGCTGTCGTTGATACATAGCTGCTTAGCAGGTAAAATGTTTACACTTAATTAGTGTATATATATATATAAGTATTTATCGGTGTGGGCTTTATAAGTTCACAAATATATGACCAAACGGAGAATAGATATGCGCAACAGTTAATTGAAACGGTTACACTAAATAAAATTTAGACAATTAAATTTTTACGCATCTAAATGAATTTTTCTTTCGTACAATAATATTGTATTCCAAAAATTAAAAAAGGGAATTTTCAGTTAGCACAGAATACTGTGAATTAACTAATGTAGTTAAATTTATAAAATAGACTCAAAATTAGATTTACGAGACTTAAAAAACTACCTAATTGGAAGAAGTCAGATATTCAGAAACAATGATGAAAATTATATTATTTTAACAATTATATATAACATCTCATTACGAAAGTACATACAATAGTATTGTGTAGGTTTCCAAGGTGTCAGAGAATCAACAATATGCGGAAAAGTGTCGACAAAATATATTAATATGTAATCATAAATTTATATGTTAACTTTTGACATATTCTCAAAATAAATGTTCTTAATTATTTAATAACGTCCTGTTCACAAAAAGAGAAAGTTATACTATATCATGCGTTGTCACGCTTTTGCGACATACAAACAGCTTATATTGTAGACTAAAAATTTTACATATAAACAATCATAATTATTTTAAAAATGTGTGTACATAAACATTAAAAATTTCAAAACAGAATCGTTTAATATAGGCAATAATAGTTAAATTTCCTGAATGAAACTAACACCTTTACAGATGAATTATCAGACAAACAATAACGAACTAATAAAGTAAAGTTTTGCGGTAAAATATAATAATTCCTAATATAGTTCGCTTCTTTAAATATGTTTGCTCCTATAAAATCAAAACAATATGAAACTAGGGCTGTGTTCAAAGTTGTCCGGGAAATGAATGGCTGTACATAAAAATGAATAAGCTCGCACGAACTGTTGAAAATCACTCTTCTTAAAATAGGTTTCGTGATTAAATTGAAGATGAGCAATGGCGCATTTTATATATTATCAGGATCAAAAATTATAAGAAGACAGTAAAAACAATGACATGTGTTAAAATAATACGTCGAATAAGATATTTACAGTTTCACATATATTATACGTAGCATACAAAAATAATTACTGTATAATAAGCTTGTAATGTTGTTAGCCAAAATCCCATATTCAATATGTAATAAATTCTTATACAACTTGTTTAAATAAAGAGTTTATCAGGAAGAGTATTAAATTGCTGCCTAAGAATGGGAAGTATTTATTAAAAGTTAAAATTTATAAGCTTTGAAAGTAATGCAGGAAATACCAGGCATTTTGGTTCATAATTTGATAAAAATGGTGTATTTATTAATAATATTACATTATTTATATCAAGGCATTGTTATATGAGATCAAAATATGTATTTATTGGACCTATTCAATTTTATTAAATGAAATTCATTTCATCGACAGATCAAACTATATATCAAAAAAACCTTAAAAGTTTAACAGAATCAAATTAATCAACAAGTTTAAAAGGGAGATAAAAATGTCGTATTTAAAAAACTGAAAATAAATAGCCTTTTAAATTACAGTCAGTCGGCATATCTACGTCTCCGTGAGTTTTGGATACTCCGCGTAGACTAGACAACAGACCATCATCAATGCCCACGGGTAACAAATGCGATGAGAAAGCACAACCAGACGTTAAATGTAGTTATACACAGTAGAGTGGGCGCGTGTCTTGCTATGTACACAATTGGGCAGCGTTGGTCGTCTCCTGGAAGACCGAAGGACTACTGCTCACAACACAACAGTCCCCATCTTCACTTTCACTATCACTGAGGCAGCAGACCTCCTCGGCCCCACCTCCGCCTGACTTGAGGAGGGGAAACCCCGCCTGCCGTGTGGCATAGCGATCCTCGCTGTGATTTCGACAGACGCCGGTCTGCTGATCTGATCCTGGATTGCGGTGATCGTTGGTGATGATGCTGCTTGTGCAGCGAACTAAGTTGTTCTTGGTGTCGCCCACCGTGTTCCCGCCCCCCACAAAAGAGGTGCTACTGGTCACAGACACAGGGTCCCGGGAGGCCGGTCTGGTGATGACGTCCGGTATGCAAGGACATAGAAGACAGTCCCGACAACCACTACACCCTAAATAGAGGGTCACCTGTGTAAAGGAAATAAGATAACAGCTATACTCGAAGAAGTCTAATAGTGACTGAAAAATCAATCGATTATTGTTATTCGAGAAAGCTAAAAATAGCTCTAAGAACAACTCCACAATGTAAGCCGTACTTTCGAGCACTTCGTCATATATTATACTGTTATAACTTATCTATTTCATCACATTTAGTTACAAGGACATTTTATTAATCGTGAAACATTTAAAAATAAATTTAATAAAATTTAATATTTAAATAAATTTTTAAATAAACACCAATCAATAATAAAAAGTTATATCATTTTATGAAACACATTAAAAAATACGCTACTTCCAAAAAACAACAACTCCACAATGTTAGAAGAATTATGTAAAGATTTGTATTAGTAATGACCAAATATATTATGTAGGACGTGTTTATAAAAAAGAATTGTTTTCATTAGCCAGTTAACAAAATTAATCAATGTTAAATCGGTAATAAAACAAAACCAATCGCGCACACACATTATTATTTATTATAATTTATAAAAAAGAAATTTTAAACTAAACATCGTTATTATTTTCTGTTTCAAATAAATCCCATGTAGAGGAACAAGCCACACTGCAAGGGAAAAGAAAGAAAGAAACCCGAGAGAGAAATTACCGAGAAATGACAGTTCAATAATCGGAAGATATTATACCAAACGTCTTTCCACTGATACAAACCCCACCGAGAAGATTCTAGTCACCTTCAAATCAGAGGGAAACAACCTGTGAGAACGGTCCTTGTTGGCCACATCCAGCTCGCTCTTGGTGAAGGTGAGCCGCACGGTGTGTTGTGGCAGACGATGCTGCGGGTGGGTCTGGGAAGATCTCAGGTAACCCACTGTCTCATCGGTACTGGAACGGGGCCGATCGCCCATAGCAACGGAGCCGGAGGAGCGGAGAGAGGCGGGAGGTAGGAAGATAGACTCCCGATGACAGAGGGCATCCGCAGGTCCGTGAATTGCAAAGAAGGTGTTCCACCAGAAGTGAAAGAGCTTCTCCTGAAACGAAAGCGAAACAAAATTAGCACAAACAGTGCGAACAAAAGTAAATGAATATTAGATCAAGAAAAATCTGTAATACATACGAAATAATTGTCCAGACAATTTATCAATAATTTTCCTAACGACGTGAATATCCTCTACTTATAAATACTCAACGAAACAACAAAATTTCTAAAATAGTTTCAATTCTGTTGAAAAGGGAAAACCGATTGATAAGATGCGTTTTTTTAACAATTCAAATAGACAGCTATTATAGCTAGCTACAAGACAAAGGAATATAATTTAAACAAGATATTACTTCAATTACAGTGAATAGCCAACTATAAAGGGGTTTAAATAAAAAAAATAGGAAGCCGTATAGATGAAGCATTTATACCGAGATTATCCCAACTCCAAGGATTTTTAACCGACTTTTACAATACTAAATACATATCCAGAAAAAAAGAACTATTAATCTGAAATAATAAAAACGCATTTTCACAAACGTTTTTATAAAAAATGGTCTACTGTCACAAATGTGAAACGGAAATTGAAACCACACGCCTCAAACTCGTTATCTTGACAACGAATGCGTCCCCCACTCGATATTCTTTAAAAATAAGTAGACAAATAAAAGAGCTTGACAGAATATAGAACTAGAGTGAGGGAGAAAGAGAGGCATAGCCAGGCAGCAGCAAGCAAGCTGGAGTCTACTCTTGCTGAAAAAGTAAGTCACCCTAAACCAGATCTACAGTATCATAGAAAGAGAGAAAAGGGTGGGTAGGAAAGACGGGAGATTAGAGCTGGTGAGGAAGGGAACAAAAGTACAAACCATGCACGACTTAAGGGATATTGATTGACATCGACAGTTCCCAAAAGTACATTCAAATGTGGAAAGTACAACATTGTAACCAACGAACGCTGAACCTTCAACATTCACAGAATCTCCTAATAAAGAATTATTTTCAAAGAGCATTGTTCTTTGTAACAAAAAACTATCAATCGATTGACGCTCCTTGTATTAATAAATGAATACAATTAAGTTCCAAACAGAGAAAGGAAGTGCATAATTAACAAATTATTCAAAATAATAATTATATTAAAATCCAACAATTAATAAAACAAATTTTTAAAAGAGACTACATAAGTTTATATTATAATATAAAAATGTATATTATAACGAATTTGACTAAGTTACGCAAATATGAAGAACAAAATAGTGTATAATGACGAATTTAAAATAAAATGAAACAATATCTATTAAACCTGTTCTATTGATCGATATAACAGTTGATAGATAATAAAAATCAAATAGATTAAAATATAATAAATTGGAAATAATATCCATACCAGCAAAAGCGATAGAAGTCGTGTTACGCAGAATAAGAATACTTAAAATCTCGAACAATTTATTTTATATAGATTGGATTATATCTACACCTAACCTTTGTTTATTTATAATTACATAAATTATATGGTAATAAAAATTTAGCTTGCTAACTGATACATTATATAATGCGCTACACGAAAAAAGTTAAAATAATTAAATCGTTTTAAAATGATAGCTATAAAAGATTAGTTGCTATAATAAGCTGAGAACCTTAGCAACGGTTGCCATCTATTATTATATCAAATTCAGAACATTTTAAATTTTTATTAAAATTCTGATTGATATGCTTTTTAGGTTAATCGTTTTCATAATTTGTTAAGTATTAACAATATATAATATTATACAGATAACTAGAACATAATAATCAATGATTGCTTAGGCTACCTGAAATCATATTTCAAAATATTTATGCGTATATTGCATAATATGTTATATAAAATAAAAAATTTGTAATAGCTACGTCATAAATGTGATTAGAATCTAATTAAAAATAGTAACACAGACATAGTTAATGAAAACAAGAATTTGTATATTATAGATTGAGGAAACTGCCAGCATCCACGATAAATTGATGTTTTTAAATAAATTTTAGGTTTTCTTATATTTATAAAGTTTTTTAGGCTCCGTGGGATAGCCTTGGAACTTTATGAAAAATTAGTACTGCTAGAAGAATATGCCTATTATTGATTAAAGTTAACGATTTATGTTGAACAATGTTTAAATGAAATCATTTTAAAATTGCATCTGTGGAAATGATAACCTAGTGTATTGAGGATGTATATGCGGTGAGTTATTCACCAAGTTTTCATTACAGTTTCGGTTATATTGGTGAGCTAGTACCGAAGGTTGTGGTTGTGCATTAGAAGCATAATGCTATAAAATACAGACCGTTATTGATATTATCCAAGAGTGAAAGAAAAAGAGAAAGGACATTTTTTTAAATAGAATATTAACAAACAGAAATCCTTTTAAATAAATACGTGACTACAAAAGTTGTGTGATCAAAACCTCCTTTAACGACATTTGAACTCGAAATGGTCACAGCATAAAAATCCGGTTTAACTCTTATTAAAATGAAGTCAAAATATATAAATAATCCATTAACGACCTTGAACATAAAACTAGAGAAGCCTTGTATGATCATATTCATCAAATCAAAGTTTAATGTCCAATTATTGCGGTTGCATTTTGAACTTTTCGTTATAAATATTATGTGAACTATAAATGTCAATCCTAAAAAATTGTTATATAATGTCAATTATACAATATAACGTTTTAAAAATTCGTACTGATTAATTCTTCCCAATTCAAAAGAATTGATAAAATTTAAACCAGTTTGATTTGACCGGTTCTATTTACTGTTGAAATGTGTGGCCCACAAGTTAATTTTGAGATTTAAGTTCGTATTTAAAATTAAGTCATATCTGTTGTCTCTTCAATACACACCTTCTTTACAGGCAGATTCTCTACAACTATAAAATGTTCAAGCAGCTCAAATATAAAAAAAGAATAAAATATTATTGGTATTTAAAGAAGCGAAACATGATGATCTAATTTTTTGAAGGTTTATCGATTAAGAAAGCATTTTCATAGCGGAAAAAGAAGAAATAAGGCTACACGAAAAATCGAAAATGATAATATTCTGTTACATCAGCTTTGTGGATGATCACTTCCTTAATTAATTCCTATTAATGATTAAGCCGGTATTCGATGCAACAAATGCAGAGAGGTAATGGGAGGGAAGCCCCATACATGCTGTCACATGCCGAGAAGCAAAGATAGTCAAACCGATAGGCCAAACTACTAGCAGAGATATATTGAAAAGAAAAAAGAAAATTTCCATGACAACCGAAAAATAAGACGGAAGATGAACTATATAGCTTCAGTTTTAAGTAACCTCTCTCATGAGTCTCTGTATGTAGCTATTGTAGTCACATGAAATGAATAAGTAGGTTAGACACTAAATAATGTAAATTACAATCGATTTCTGCTAAACAGCGTTATTTATACCATTAATTAAATAGATTTGGGAAATGCATTGGCTTCCGGATTAAATGGATTATTGAATGAGGTAGGCAGGTATTTCAATAAATTAACTATACGATTTTGATATCTGAATAAGTATAGGAAAACACTCACATATAATTTATAAATAGGATTATTAGCGTCATTATCAACGTGTTAGTGGAAGGATTTGAAGACAGATGACCATTGACACGTGCACCAGTTGTGGCCATAAAATTTACAGTGGAATTAAATCGGTTGCACTTTTACATCTAACCGAATTTGGTAGACTAGATATCGTAAATTCATTTATTTATTATAAGATGACCAGCTTAATATAGTGAATGGTTAGCGAACAAGATTATATAATTATATTTATGAAATTGTGACCTTTCGGATGAAATCTCAGAACATCTCACCCTCGTCCGAATGACATTTAACAGTTATAAAGTTTATAATCCGGACATAAAACAGGGAACAACCATTGATTAAGGTCAGTTGGTCTTTCAGCATCCGGCTGACAGTCACTATACAGTAAAAGATACTGCGCTACTTCTACCATTGTAAACCATGAGAGAACCAACTAAAGTCTTCATAACATCAATATTCTCCAATCTAAGTGGACTTTATAGAAGAGAAAAGACCAAAGAGGAATGCAAAGAAACAAATTAATAAGTAGGAATAATCTAGCTAAGAGTTAGTAGGCGTATCTATACTAGACGTATAATTGTGACTCTATTGAAGGGCACTACAAAATGTATAGTTTGATGCAGGTACATTTAGGATGCCAAAGCAGTCAGGATTTGAAGAAATTTTACTAACTGTTGCAATGTTCTAGATGACGTGTTCAAAAAATGTATAAAAACTATTAATTAAAGAGATTATTTCATATTAACGATCCCAAAATGAGACAATTTCTAAAATCCCTAAAGACAACGAAATTATTGAAAGTCGAAAATAAAACAGAAATATTTCGGTCGTGGGCGTAAATATTTAATGACAGAAAAAACGGATTTGAGGTAAAATATGTAAAAAAAGTCTTCAATCACATACCCGGCCAAGTGAATCAAAAAGTAAGAAAAATGCTACTGAACCAGTTTATTTGAAGTATGTAACTTGTTAATGACAAACAAATTTCGTGATACTTTAACAAACTGATAATAACGAAAGAATACTTTTACTTTCTATGTTTAATAAGATATACGCGCTACCTACTAGGTACTCTGGCGTGTCATATAAGCGGGTGGTTTATAATCGGGGAGGGTCCTTCAATTTAAAATAAATAAACAATCGGGAGGTTGCCTATTTTTGACACTAATAAATAAACGGGGGGGGGGGTGGGGTTACGTTTATTTGGCACACCAGAGTATATTGAAATTTCGACAAACTTTAACAAATTATTCACAAACGGTTTCTTATTTTGAAATAATTCTAATTGTATCTTGTAGCGCCGCCTCGAATTAATCAAGAAGCCAAATTTCATGCCGTAGCTATTAGAAATATAGACTTGGAAATATAAAGTTTCAAAAATCGCATATTTTAGTCATTATTCTTCTAATTTTTCTTATTCATCAGCATCGATAACGACCCTTTAACTTATAGATTTTGATGAGAATTTCAACATACATTTGGAATGTGCTAAATATGAAAATTTTTATTTTTTATGAAATAAACTTTGTTAGGGACCTCATAGCAACTACGGTTTTTAAAGCTTTAATTTAAACAATATTAAATATTTTTTAAAAAATTGGACATTTATTATATAGAATGAGTTCCCATTAATTGATAGATCAATTTTCATAATCATACCTGTAATGAAACGTTAGATATAAAGGTTAAGAAGACATATTCCTCCTTCAGGTACATAGTAAAACCAGCACTTTTATCAACAATAGAAATTAAATTGGTTTTACTCACAGACGGTCATTCATTTGAACAGTTGAAAATTAAAATCTATATTATATTTTAAATCGAATAATTCGTTGACTTTTAATCAATTATCAACTAAAAATGAAGGCATCGTGATAATGTTTATCTAGATCGGCAACCTTAATTAAATTATGTCTATAATTGGTGTCGATCATACGAACGATATATAAATATAATAACGTACATATTCAACAGAAAAGTGTGATATTATTATTAGCCAAAATGGCAAAAAGTGTGTAAGCTCATACCACAAAAAAATGATATACCATTAGTTGTGTTAGCTCTTAAAAAACTATTTTCTGATCTATGCTAACTACATATAGGTATTAACATGATTTTAAAAAACGTATAGATAGCACAAATCAAAAAATAATTCTGTTTCGTAAGAGCTAACACAACTTATGGTTTATCATTTCTTTTGTGGTATGAGCTAACACACTTTTAACATCTTGGCTAATAATAATTTTAATATTGGATGACATACTTGATGTAGATTTTGTTGTAAAACGAATTTTTGAAGTTAAATAAAAAATAGTTACTATTCAGTCTGATCGCAAAAGGAGTAAATAATTTAATATAATCACAACCCATTGATTGAGTAAGAGTAGAAAAAACGTAATGGCAATCAATCCATAGCCGATATTGAGTTCACTGAAGGAATAACCATTTAAGTAACAAAAACTTTTAATTCGTTCTGAACTAATATTAGAAATTTATGGTGTTTAAAGTAAAAAATCTTCCTAATTTATTATGTACAAAAAGATGATGTGAAGCCTTTAAAAAAGAACACATGGCTAAATCATCTTCTTTCTGGTGATAATTCTGAAGTATTCTTAACATAATTGTTTTTGAGAGTTCCCACGCGTTTCCCAATTTAAAAGTAAAAGGATTGGTATTCAATTAAGGGATTTTGAAGGGGCGTATTAATAATCTGTTTTTCATAATATATATTAACACTATTATGATCGATATACATGACGTATTAAATAAATGTTAAATAATTGCCCCCTTTTGAATGCACTGGTCTAATATTATATGATTGCACAACATTTAAAACTATAAAACTTAACATGAACAAAAATTAGTATATGATTAAAATTGAAGGGGGATACGTCCATTTTTGTAAAGTTCAAGGGTTCTCAAGGGATATGTTTCACAATAAAATGAATTTGAATCATATGAAACCCGATAATATCCCCAAGTTAAGAGACTACATCGCCAACTCTCTGGTTTATAATTACAGCTATATAGAATGTAAAAAGAGAAGCCCACCTTTTTCATTCTCGTCTTGTTATAGAAGATCATCTTGACATCTCCGGCCAAGTCGAGGGGATGGGGCAGCCAGAACTCTGTCCGGGACCACTCTCGTCGTACCTCGAAGGCGCGGGAGGTGAACTTCTCCACGTCGTTGCAAAACACGGAAAAGAACGGGGCTAATAAAGAAGAGTGGGCAGGCAAAGTTCAAGGAAAATCGTTATGCCAACAGCAGACCTGTTTGCCCCTATTCACCAAAAGTCGTATTTTTTATGACTGCTGACCGTAGTCATATCTAGAAGAAAAATTGTTTTCATAATTTTCATTATAAAAGTTAAATTATAACCTGAGAACATTTATTACTATTAACTTCACTCATAAATCCAGCATAATGATAAATAGGCACACAGCTATGATGAAAAATGTTATATAAAAAGCAACTACGACTATATAATATCATATGGTGTGAATTAAGTGTCAAAAAAGTGTCAATTGATAATGAAAAGAAAAAGTGACAATTTAGGAAATTGTCTATACATTACAATTGATGACATTTCAAAGAATTGTAGTACGAGCTTTATAGTTTGGATAAAGTTTTATTGTTGTGTTGGCGATGATCATCAAGGAAATGTCCAGGCCTTGACTTCATCACTAAAAGCCCTTCCAATGTTACAGGCAGCATTGATGTCCTTTGTTCTGTTGAGTTTTTACGGACACAAGAAAATACTCGTTCGCATGTAGCACTACAATGTGGTATAGTTAAGATACCAAGAATAAAGCGACTGAGGTTATACAATTCAGTGTGTGCTCTGGAAATCTCTACCCAGGTAAAATCAAGTCAACAGTTAGGTCCATGACTTGATAAACCGCAAACTCCTCCTGAATTTTTCCCATACTAACTCCATCTGAAAGCAGGTAAGGAAAGCGTTGCATGAAGTATTCCAAATCCGAAGATTTGGCTGTCAATTTGGTAGACGGATCAACAATGATAGCACGCGATAAAACCAGATCATCCAAAGGAAGTTTTTTCAGCAAATACGTGCAAATAAGTGTATATTTGTTTTAGTAACAAGAAAATTTAAAACAAGATGATAATATCAGGTAATACAAATAACAAAGAAAATATATCAGATATACAAAGTAAATAAAGTATTAAAGCATGCATAAATTATGTACGTAAATGAAAAAACAGACACCATATAAAATTGAATGAGCGTAGTAAACAGCTCAGCAGCAGTGCGCATTCTTGTAATGTAGATTTCAGAAAATTAATAAAATACACAGACATACCTATAAACACAACTCTCCAGATAACAATGGGATTATTTGAATAAAACATTCAGTTATCCATTGAGAGATAAAATCATAGACAGCCATCCTTTGGGACAAAATCATAGACATACGAGGTGAGGTATATGTTTAGACTACTAATATAGTTGTCATATCACACGATGCTTATGAGTATGACGATATTGCAACTAGAGGAGTGGGGAGATCTCACGGATATAATAACTAGTTTATCCTCTATAGATAGCAAACATTATGAGAACCTTCATACAGGTTGAGCCTCCAAACTCAACCCCTCCTATCTCATATATAGAGTCAATGACAAATAGGACTTCAAAAAACCTGAAGGATATATAGCCTAAGAAATGTAATTCACCGACCAGGGATAATACACAGTATAAAGGGTAGGTATTTGTTGCCATCGGGTAACCATTAATTCTCCTCTAATGCATAGTTGTCTGGTGTACTTTTAGTTTATCAAAAATTATTATTCACTAATCAACAAACCACAAAACACAAATTATAAGGAGATAATATACACATCATTATATCCATATAATATCAACAAGTATGCATATAGATAATATTCCGGCGGTAAATGTACTTTTTAGTCCACTTCAAACACATCTTCAAGAACAACCACCGGAAACTACGAACTAATCTCTCTCTCTTGTTGTCTCTGTGAACACATCAAATATGTATATTTATCCTCTAAGATATTATATGAACGAGTATAACAGTTGAACGAGTCGACTGTTGCACTCTTTAGAAGACAGTTTACAAGACGAGGTGACCGGGTCAAACTCTAGCGATTCCCGAGCCCATAGTTACCAGCCGGTGGTAGGTCAAGTTTGAAGGTGTGGATCGCCAGGTTATAAGGAGAAAGTCAAACTCGAAATGGTTGGGAACCCTTAAAAATATAGTGCGATATAATAACGACGTGTTCGTGGACTTTTAAATCGCTTCAAGTATTGTTTAACGTATTAGATTATGAAACTGTTTAGTACAAATGAGACAATAGCCCATACCGTTTTAAAAATCTATGAAAAAATTAATACAAAATAATGATCAACATTAATTGAAATAATAAAAGTTCAAACTTTCCAAATCGGTCAAACAAAAACCGTATCTTACATAATCTCGGACAAAAAGCAGTTCAAACAAACGAGCAAAGTGAAATAAGACAGAAAAATTATCTGGTTTAAAGCTAGGTAACCTTGGTGATATGAGAATTGAGGAAACCATATAAATACAGTAGGATATAGATACTATATATATTTAGCGCAATGTCGAACACTTAGAGACATATTTTTTACTGTCATATTTAATACTGTGTTTGATTTAATTGAGATGGATACAAATTATTCATTTATTTAGCACGAAATTTATAATCAATGGTCAACACGCATTTAATCAACCATTGTAAAATTAATGGCAACCCTAAAACTAGGAATGTATAATTCATAATTGTTTCAATCAAAAACCATTAAATGTCGCGTGTCATACTCTCCAAAAAAACATGGGAAACAAAGCGTGACCTTTAATTAGAATTTGAGGTATTTCAAAAACGATAAAATATATTTTTTAAACAAACCATAATCTATCGCAAAGAACGACAGTAAAAAGTATATAAATGCACAATCGAAAGGAGGAATTTACTACTAACAATAGCCTATTCCGAAAAAGAAGAAAGCAATAATGCGGAAGTTTCCTATCAATCTTCAAATAATACGTCAGTTTCGTCTCTTTCACAGTTCATTTATAATTATAAATATAAACCCCCCCCTCCCTGAACGCCTTTGCTAGTAAACTAATGGTAGGTATGGTGTGACATTTTAGACGATAATGAAAAATTGGTCCATTCCTCTTTGAAGACAGTTATTGGGAATGCAATTGTCAATAACGACTCGGAATTATAATGTTCTACTTTTGCCTCAACCGGTACAAAATAATATAAACAACTTAATAAATACGTTCAAGTCTACACATAAGTAGGTAGAGCTGAAAGGTTAATGGTCTAATGGGTTATATTAAAATAAAATCTGTTTGGAGGTCTCACAGCAAACTCCTGTGTTATTGGCATTTTGAATTCCTTCAAGATCCACCCGAATAAGCTCCAGTCCGAGATCTCTGTAATTGAGTTCCCGATTGTGCAAGTGGGCGTAGTAATAAACATAGCGACACTGACTTGGGATGGTGACACCCTGACAGGGAGGGAGAAGTAAGAGAAACAAGTTACACTGAACTCTGTGTCAACTTAAAATAAAAAAGGATTTCTCAGTTAATTCTTCAATAAAATTTCCTCAGTTTAAAATTCAACTAAATTTTCACTAAATTGGTAAAACTTCAAGCAGGCAGATGCAAAGGTAGGTGGAAAAAACATCAAAAAATAAAAATGTTATAAAGATTAGAACAGGAAAGCATGGGAATTAAATACGTTTAATTAGATGATGTTTTAAATCTAAGAGACAATAATTATCGTTGTTGTTGCAGATAATTATTTACTATAATTGACTTTTTCATGCTCGATTTATTTGAAATTGACACAACATAGTTAAAAAATAAAAAAAATAAGGAATAACCTTTATGAAAATAGTTTACCTTTAAAATATTTAACAAAGCGCGTATAACTAATAGCCAAATGTTTCCCGTACTGCATGTTGTAATAAGAGGAACACATAAAGTCTGAAGAGTGTATACCTTATTATTCAGGGTCCGCTTCTCCGCGTAGAGCCTGAGGGCACTGTCGGGACCACTGCTAACGCCAGCATACATGAGGTAGGCGCAGATCATAACCCCAGTTCTTCCCTAAAATGAGGCCAGTCAGTAACAAAAAATTAATCAAAACTATAGAATTAAAAGAAAACGTTCACAATAGACATACATTTTTAGAAGGAATCAAAATGGCATAAACCGACATTAAAATCAGTATTTTAAAAATGGTGTAAAAAAGATTTTCTCAACCAAGTGGAGGTTCTATACTTCCCAATTGTCTAACTCAATAATTAATACTGGAACCGATTGCAACGAGACTGGACAAGAGGCATCTCATTTATATCGGTAGTTAGTAGGATGAATGGATGGTTCGGTATAGCTGCTGACCTCAAGTAAGTTGACCGAAATAATGTTACCCCCACACATCATAATATATTATATAGCACACCTCCAAAGAAACGAAGAGTGTGCGCATGGAGATACAGACAGACAGATAAGGAGGATGCACACTGTAGCACCCTTTTACAATAGTCTAAGTTTACTACAATTAATCATGACGACACATGGAGAGGATAAAGAGAGAGCCACTTAGAAATTCTTCTCTGTATTATCCAGAATGAGTCACATACAAACACCCGTCCTCGTGTGAATGCAGAGAGGATAGAGTACGGGTGATAATTGAGCGAACAAATGCACAGTCATCTCTTCCTTTCATTCACTTCTTAAAACGTACGGGAAACTGTCATAATCAATTATTCCTAATTTAGAAATGTGGCCTTTTAGATAATAAATCAAGATTTGAAATAAGTATGTCATACAATAAACCACAGCTAAATTAATTTATACGATTAACAATGATCGAGCTTTGCGCGTTACATTTTCAAACGAAAATTTTTCTGCTGTGAATTTTGTACATAATATTATGTAATATTTATAAAGATAAATTTTAGTAAAACGCAATCACAATATACCCTAAGAACAGTGTTTTTGATATTTAAAAAGCAGTAGAAAAAGTAACAACACCTGGTTCTCCTTCATTGATGTTTAATTCTTTTTAGCCACCACAAAGGTGACGTCATCGTTAAAATGTAAATAGGAGTATCATTTCAAATAAAATAAACTTTGTTGACAGTGAATAAATTTGTCAGAATATTATAGGTAAAGATTAAAAATAAACAGAATAAAATTAAAGACATTATTGTGTTAAGGTTATAGAAAATTTTGTGTACATTAATCAAGGTACACGCGATATTTCAGACTTCCAACAAAACATCAAAAATCTTTTCTGATACAAAGCAATTATTATATGCATTCTCAACAATTAAGTATTTTTCCTTTAACTGTGTCAATTATTATTTTCATCGTTATCAAGCTTTTAATCAGTGTATAACAGTTACACCTACATTATATATAACTGCATTAGGAGACTGTATAATATTACCAGTCTGTATATTAATATAGTCTACAGAAATGTAGCCTTGGCTCTATATGATGTACTCAACAGCCCTGAAGTGTCCCAGTTACCAGGCGCCTCAAAAGCGAAGATTGTGAGATAGAGAACGTAAACGAAGGCAGGCTGGTAGAGGTACTAATACACATATAACATGGTATCCATATACATACAGATAACTCAGTATACCCGAGTGATACACATTGAGTCATTCAGTCAGGAATTCTAAATGAGATAATTATTTAGTCGTGGTATAAAAAATGGATTCCTACGAGTATACTGTGCAGTATATTGAGGCAAGACCTCCCATTATGACAGACAACCAGACACAGCTTGATAAGACATTGTATGTTTGTAGGTAAACCAACATTCCAAAAGATGTTCCTCGAAAATAATCGTTTTTTTTACTATTTTAATTTGATAAAGACTAAATAAATGTAAAAGCTTTATGAAAAATCACGATAATGTAAAAATTATTCTCTCTTTCAAAAAACTAATTATATGTCAATGGTGAAAGATTTTGTGTACGAATACAAAAGATGTCTAGACATTTAATAAACCCACATTAAAAGTAATGACAAAAAAATACCAAAACAGATGAATATTTAATCCAGAGAAAAAGAATTTTGTTAAAGATTTACTTAAAAATTCATAATTATGTTTGATAATTGTATCAATGTGAGTGCAACGATTAAATTTATTTTAATATTAAAAATACTTTTCTTTAGCTAAAATCACATTTTGACGGATTGCACATTTTTGCCCAAATAAATTTTATAGAAATCAATTATAGTTGTTGCAAAATAATTCATCCAACATCAATTTTCAAAAAAAAATAGTTCTCATATTAATAATGTAATCAATAAATTTTTGACACAATGCACAACACAATACTTTAGGATAGTCATACTTTGTTTAAATAAGTAAATTTTGTACCTTTTAAGATACCAATTATATATATATATATCAAGATAACTCACCTTGCCCGCCTTACAGTGAACAGCCACAACATTATTGGGCCTTTTTGCCAGCCATGAAGCCACAGAAACACAGAATTCTCGAATCTGTGGGAATCGTGGTGGGCCATGGTCATCGAAGGGAATGCGGACGACTCTGTTGCTAAATTTCTGACTGTTGTAATCCCGTTCGGAGCATCTGTAATTGCAATTATTCAATCAACTACAACTGTGTACAGCCATTATACTTAAAAAATGTTTATTTGATAAGGAAAATTGAATTCAAATTTAAAACAATTTTATTATATGCTGGCGTAATATAAATTTCGTAAATTAGTTAAACTAATTTGTATCTCCGATTAAACAATGGATGAAACAAAATTAAACAACTTACAAATTATATATCGCATAGTTGTCATTGTGGTAGGTTCCAAGCATTCTAAAAAGCAAAATAGGAGAAAGGTTATACATAAAATCCACCTGTCTATAATGTTCAGTATAATAGCCGGGAGTTAAAAAATTCTATAATTCACCTATTTTTAAAACAATCTATTGCAAATTTAATTTAAATGCCGTGGATTACACAGAAATAAACTAAGTTAAAGTACACCAGCCTAAAAAGTTCTCTAAAGAACACATTAAATGAAAGAATGTCAGCCACTAAGTCAAAATGACATCGTTAACTAAATACAGGAAGAGAGAAAACTTGTTTGAACAGGTTTGAAAAAATGTTGTTTTAAAATTAGACGTCGGAAGTAAGGTAACAAAAGATAGATAGAGATGATTCAATTAAAAAGCAACCTATTTATTAAATGTTGTATCTAATGTTTTTATAGACTCCTTATTTAAAATATAGAAATTTAATGTAATACAAAATATGAGAAAATAATGTAAAATTTGAGTGAAAAGGGAATAATGAAACACAGAATTAGAAATATGCAGGGGAATTATTATAATCAGATATCATAATCTAAATAAAGATATTCTTAACGTCACGATATTATTTCTATTACGACATGAGGGGTGTCTGGTAATTTACAAAAAAATGCTTCCTTCTAAATAAAAACACTTCAAACAAAGAAAAATGAATAGTTAATAAAAATTTGTATAAATCTTAAGTCCCTAAAGACCGTAAAGAAAGGTTAAATTACTATGTTTTAGCATTGATTAACTTTTAAAGTATTTAAAAAATAATGAACCATTAAGTTAATCGATATATTAAATAAGAATTCTTTTGGTGGAAAAGTTTTAAATGTCTTGTAGCAATGTGGATTAATTAGATAATATAATTAGATACACTGTGTGATAACCGTTTTAAAAGCTAGCCCAATTCAAATTTCGAAATAATCTTAAAAAATTGTGTACAGAAATCAAAGTTGAGAGCAACAACACATTGAAGATTTTCTGAAAAATAGTTTATCTAATCATGATCGAAGAACATTTTGCCGTTCAATAGATAGGTACTGTTAATTACATTCTCAATTAAATCTTCAATATTCAAATTTATTCAGTTAATTTATGGAAAATGTGAACGATATAATATTTGAAATGTATTAATTATGACTAGACAAAAAATAAATAAAACTGTACTCACTTCACAACATCATCAATATTGTTTCTGTAGAGTCCCTCAAGTCTCTCTGCTGGGTAGCCCATAGCAATGATATTATTAGTAATGTATGTCAGATCCAAATCAAAACCATTTTCTTGAAATCTTCGCTTTTTTTTGCTAACTAAAACTTTTATCATGTTTGCCAAACTGTTGGATACTGGAGTGAGATTGAGGAAACATAGATTATGAACACATAATTAACATACATAACTTTCATTATGAGAAGATCAAAATAACTTTATACAAAGAAAATTAATACAATTTAAGCATAATAATCAATCATCTGTAAAAATCAATAAGTAATTAACATAATTGAGCTAGCAATAAACTAAATTTAAGGCAAAGTATAAAAGGGTTTTATGTATAAAAATATTATCATTAAATTATAATAATATAAGGCATACGATGTAAAACAAATACAAAAATAATACATAGTTTTATTATAAACATTAGCAGACACCATAGTCCCTCATAATGAAATTTCCTTGGAAACAAGAAGTGGGGATTTTGCAGCATGAAAATTATAGAAAAGGCACATAAAGGTTTACCATATGAGTTCGAAATTTCATGAACTCTATGTGCCTGCATGCTATGACTTTTATAATTTACCTGACCTAACATGAATTTCCAGCACATATTTCTTATCCCTGATCCCATTACTCAATGAGAAATTCCAGTAGCAAAATGGTGAGAATGTTATGATTTGTGCGGTATATTAAAATATTAAGTAAACAATTGAAATAAGACATTTGAAAAGAAAAATTGTTTCATATATAGTTCTCATCATTATGTAATGAAATTGTTGTATGATTTAGACAATGAAAGATACATAATAAATTAGTGTATTTTGGCACAAAAATTCACCCAAGGTATAATTTAGGTGATACTAGTTTATCCAATATTCTTTCAATTTTCTTACATAGAATAGAAAGAAAAGATTGGGTAAAGTAGATTAATTATTATATCTAAATAAATTGTCTCTTTTACTAAACAAATTGATTGGAATTTCTTTCAAATTCTACACAGTGTAAGTATTAATGTAGGATATTATTAACTGATATTAAGACTTATTTAGATCTAGTCTGTTTATTTATATATAATATATCATTTTTAAGAATACATTTTATATAATAAAAAATTAAATATTTGTAGAAAACATTTAAATGTATATTGAGGCTGTTTACATACACTGTTTCCTTTGCTAATGCCTTTTGGGTGTACAAATTTTACTCTTGGGTATTGACCAAAGAAATTGGATGAGTGTAACAATCCTAAGGTTTGAACAAAGTTTGTTATATATATTAAATGTTTTGGGTATATATGTACCAAATATTTTCAGATAACCTAAGTATCTATATATATAATTTTTCAAGTACTATTCTACATGAGGAAAACAAATAGTATAAGCATTAACGAATATACAGTAAGGAACAACAGCAAAATTTGGACCTTAAATTATTATTATTATTAAGCAGTTTTTATTTAAATTTAAAGTTAAGGCATTAAAAAAACTTTGTAATCTAATCAGGGACTGATTTAATAACATTTAATATTGCTGTCTATTTTATATTTTTCAAACAAATCTATCTTTGAAGAGGTTACCTACTAAAACTTTTAATACTACCAGATTTTACTGTATAGTTCATTATATATATTTAAAATCTGATTTTTAATTATATAATTTTTATACATTTTGCATAAAATTGCTTATACAAATCAATACTCTTCAATCAAAAAACTATTTTCCCCACAAATATACTGGTGCCAAATTATTACTGAAACAAAAAATTGTGAAATAAATAATTTTAAATGTGTAAATGAAATCATAATATTTATATGACCAATGTGATTTTTCAGCCAAATATGTGTGTATTTTATATATCAGCCAAAGTAGGAGGACATATAACAACCTAATTTGGCTGTTGTCCCTATTGACTTGGCTAAAAAATAATCATAATTAAACATAAATAAGTTAATAAAAAGGTTCTCAAGCATTTTAAAAACATGTATTGTAGATGGTTTAAAACTTCCAAATGTGATAAAGTTTTTAATGTGTTTATTATGTGATTATATTTATTATTGTTCTTATAACTTTGTAAATTAACAATTTATCCTTTTTCCCAGTTGTCTTGGGCAAAGCTGTCCATTAGCCCAACAAAGAAATATTTTATTCAAAATTTTATTGAATCTGCAAATTATAGTTTCATATGAGATTTGCATAAGCTATTTACCAGGCTTGTAAAGATGTTTATGAGTTAACTCATTTAACAGATGACTAACCCATTTACAAGTTGACTTGTTTACAACTTGACCTGATTCCATCAAGATGATGCCAATAATTGTTAAAGATAAAAGTCAGGTTTTGTAACCAAAAAAATAATTAACTGTTAACTTTTAAGAAAATCAGTGGTTATTTACCTATTTATTTTTAAAAATAGACATATATTTTAAATGCAAGAAAAATATTTATAAACATGAAAACAATTTACAATAATTTGCATTACACACAAAATCTTAACAAAATTTTTAATAAAATTAAAGTGTACTTACTGATTAAAAATCACAGTTGAATAAATAGGAAGACCATATGAATTGAATTATAAACTATAAAGAAAATTAATTAACTCGTTCTGTTGAAGGTTAAAATGAATGAGTAAGATTCCAATAACGAAGCACATGCGATAAACTTTGATTGAGAAGTAATACCTTGTGCTGTATATATTATCTTTGAAGACTTGACAGTTTCGCTACAATGTTGAAAGTACAAGTAACGAAATTGCACTAAACTCAAAGGTGAATTAAATGCACTTTATAAACTATTTGCACTTTTAAGTTATATATTATTAGCTCACTAAAACAAGATATGCGAATCAACTAAAATAATTAAAATACAATATTTTAACTTTGGAAAATAACCCCTAAAAGTCCTAAATATTATATCAAATAAAATTAAATTCCTTATAATACTGAATTAGTTAATTTTATTAGAGATTATATTATTTGAATTGTAGTAATTTGTTGGAAATAATTTTGATATATATATATAATTATTAAATTGTCAATAAAAATAATTATTATTTACAAGGAGTGTTCTGAAATGAAGTCACACTTTTTAGAGGCTTTGGACACCCCTCCAACGGTCCCTTTGTCTCCTTGTCACACTCCTCCCGACTTCCTCTCGAAAATTCATATACCTCGGCGCAAACACTCGTTCCGCCGGCGACATTCTCCAACATCGGAAGTGCCTAGCCTGGGCAGCTGCTCGCAAGCTAATAGCAGTATATAATTTCCCAGTCGACCAAAAATCAAAACTTAAGCTGTTATGGGCAGCAGTCGAACCAGTACTGGCATATGGGTTGGAGGCTTTGTCTGAGACAAGAATGAAATATGATTTATGAAATATGACTTAATGAAATCCACCGAGCCCTAGTCAGACACGCTCTCGGGGTGCACTTTCCCCAAATTGTCACCAACGTGGACCTTCGCTCAATGGGAGTTACGGACCTAACAAAGACCATCAACCAGAGGAGATGCGACCTGATTGGCAGGGCCAGCGAACGATCAGGCCTCTCGCGCGTGCTGGCCAACCCACCAACCGAGATGAAAAGACGTGGCATGGGCCGTCAACTGACTTTGAGAAATTTTATAATGTTACTTCTAAAGCATATGTACATAGTGAACTTCATGTCTAAGTTGATATTATTTTGTCTATATCACACTTTTACCAGATGTTTTTATAACTTTTTATTTTTTTTTGTTTCTGAATACAAGTTTATCGATATCTAAGTAAAATATTTTAAACCTAAAATTTTCTATTTTTTGTCTAAAATCTGTCAGTGATGTTATATAACACTGTTTTTATGTATGCATAATATCCAACATAAAATTATGTCACATTTTGACTAATACCACTCCCACACTCTATTTTTACACCCCTCCTCAAGTGTGACGCAATTTCAGAAAAGCTACCCAATACACATCTATCAAACTATTTGTTATTCCAAACAATAGATTTATTTTCTATGTTTAAATAAAAATGTTAAATTGAAATCATATCCGTAGCCTGCAGGTTAAAAAAACTAATGAGTTCAAAATATAGCAGGCCGGGGTGTACCGGTAATGCAAATTCATTGTTGCGACCAGAACCGAGTAAACTAGCTATACCTGCCGAGAAGTTGCGATTAAAAATAAAAAAATAATTTTAATTGCATAAAAACATACACATTTAATAAGAGACATTATTCAGAAACAAAGTATTTAAAAAACGAAACCCACAAAGTTAATGATATTTTAAATTTTAACTGATTATAATTCCAGTCACATTCAAAAAGTTAGAACCTTTTCCATTACCTGATACAAACATCATATTCAACAATTTTATTTTGCAAAATTTTCTTAAATCCAAATAATTAGTTTACAATAAACAATAAATGACAATGACTATCAATTATAATTGTGTGTAGTAATTCCTTAAAGTTAAAACTTGTAATAGATTCAGGTCTGTATTCTTTTCAAGGCATTCAACAAATTATTGAAGTAAATTACAAATAGAACAATATAAATTTGTGAATATTATTATAGTATTTCAAAAAGATATTAAAACAATTAGTAGAAAATGTAGGTAATGTAGAAAATGTATAATGTAGAAAAAATATCACAGAAAACAAATTGTGATTTCGGCATTAATAGTTCGGTACATGAAGATCAATCGTCATACTAGACAAAAGTTCATGCTCAGTGATAAGAGTAAAAAATTGTTCTTTTGTTATGCGATCTGGAACAATAAGAGGAATCTCTTCAAAGAATCGACGGGTGAGCCGTAAAATTTGGTCTGGAGAAAGCACCGATCCCAGTTGTGCATTAAGCATTCGATACACATCTGATTGACCAATGGAATCCGCTTCATCTATATCCAGAACACTCCAGAGAACTAAAAAAGTAACATATAACATGAACAAATAATTAAATAAAAGTAACTAGAATATAAATAATTTAACATGTTTATCAGACAGCAGAAGTAAACATAAACGTACAAATCAATATATCGATATTGAATATTTGGTAAATCAACCCAGACATTCAAGAATTCTAACATATTGATATAAATTTGACCAAATTAAGTACGAGAATACAACCAGAACAACCAGAGCCCTTGCTATGTCCGTATTTGACCATATAAACTCACGAAAACCATTCAAAATTCATTCTTGCTCCTAACATTCGACATTTGAGAACATTTGGGAACAAGCAAACAATGATAACATATTGAATGAATTAAAGAACAACTCTTGGAGTTCAACAAATACTTCTTTTACGATTAACAGAGATAGGCGTACATATGTGACATGACGGCCCTAGGGTTTAGAAAGAGAAATATATTGTGAAAAGTAGGTGCAGAAGTGATCCGTAGTAACATTGTAACTTTTGTTTTATAAGGTTCACTGAGTTGTAGAGTTACACTCAGTCCAAATGCATTCGTTGGACGATTGTCGTCTTTTTGCAAGTGTCCCCTATATTTCAATACTATGATTGACTATAAAATATCATTTAAAAATACCTTATTTCCTTCAATTACGCTAATACCATGACAAACAGTGCATAAAGGAATTTAAGTTTTACAATCTTGACCGAACAACTTACGATTTTCTTTCTCCTCAAGCGTTGCCCTTGACGACAAAGTCCAGATTAAGGAAATAAATTCAGCCAGGCCCAGTTGTTGATCCAGTTCCCGCTGAGCCAAAGTTCTCGCGATCAAATTCACCATACCGTTATTTCTCCACTCCAAAGTCTCCTCGATCATGATTCTCGGGTTGACACGCGCTTCCATCCAGTTTTCGGCTGGTTTCTTCCGGATAATCGCCTTCAGATCTACCTCGGTTCGAGATATCGCGCGAAAACGGTCCCCAATAGAAACAAGTTCCTTCTCGTTGTCTTAAAAAAGAGACGAGAATGCAAAAGTGTAACACAATCGAATTAAGTTGTAGCTCAAAATAAAAATCTCTGATATCAATCAAAGGCAAACTTGAACTCACAATGGCTCAACGTTTGAAGCTGTTGTAGTCTAGCTGGTGGAATTTGGGCATGCGACATTTAGATGGTGTCAACTGAACAATTGTATCTGAAGCATATGGACAAAATAATCCTACAAACTCAAAGTTAATAGTTTAAATAGAGAAAACTAAATTTATCATTATAATAAATTAATCATACTGCAATATAATGTATGTTCATTTAAAATACACACATATTTTATATTTCTGGCGGAAGTTCAAATTTTGTGAATTTCATAAAATATATTTATAACAAAATATGGATACTTTCATTTATCATACAAATTAATGCAAGTTTAGATTTATACACAATCTTTATAAGTTTTGAAATTAATTTTACAAACACCAAAAATGAAGAATTAAATATATAAAAAGATATATTGCACATTAAATTAAAAAAAATAATATTTACAAAAAGCATGGAAAAGCATATAAGATCATTAGAAAGCACCAAATAAACATCACCGAAATCAAATTATGATTAATGTAAACAGTAGTCAATGGTTTCCAAACACGACTGAATAATATAGTGGTAGAAAAAATAGAAAATTAAATCATAATATAAAACAAAATGTGTATCTATTATAATTTCATGGGAACAAAATCATTTCATATGATTGGAAAATCAATCTAGAAATAAATGTTCAGTTAACTGATCTCCCAACAGTTATTTGTATTTACAACAAAGACTTTTCACTCTAAAGTTTCCACAACCGCACATTCAAGCCGGTTTGACAGCTGAAATAGTTTGATAGGGATGTGCCGTTTCTTTTGCATGGTAATGGAACACAATGTTGGTGAATCCAGCCATCTCTAGACCATGCATGTAGAAAACGGGATCAGGATTAGCCTTAGCCAGGCGATAAATGCCTCTTTGAATGTCCAACTTCACCGAATTCATATCGAGGCAGCAAAGCAGATGTCCGCCCGGTTGGAGTATGCGAAAAAGTTCCCGAGAAGCCAGGTCCTGGTTTTTCCAGAAGGGGAAGCTGTCTACGTGGAAGGCTGTGTTGAACCAGTTGGTGGGAAAAGGCATCGATTCCACGCTTGTCTGTGTGTTAAAAAAAGTAGAGCAACATTGACACGTAGCTGATTGTAAAAATATACCAGAAAAATGGACATTCCACGCTACGCGCTCTCCTTTTCAATGCCGTGGAAAATTGTACAAGATTTTGAAAAACCAAAAAAGTGCTTTTATCACAAAATTATTATTTTACTATAAAAATAATTACTCTTTCGAATCATGGCTAGGAATCAATCAATGAACAATTATTTAAATCCAAAAATTAGATTAATATGCAACGATAAACTGTTAATATTAAGTGAAAGTTTGTAATTATTGAAAAAAATTGTAATCTAAAATAGAGTTTTTAAAGGGTAAATACAAGAGTTCACCACAACTCTTTGTTTATATTATTTAAATTCTTTATTAACGTTGTGTTATAGGCCTACAGGCTGATTTACTTTCCTCTGTCATGTATCGGGTGGTTAGTTTTGGATCTTAACAAACAACTTGTTAGTTTGTAAAACTATGTAGACTTTAACCGTCGGTAGGCAGTTATTCATGTGAAGCATCGTACACATTTTCAGGCATTATGAATTTGCAGCTACGTAATTCGTTCCAATCTTTTTTTACACTGCCGCATAAGTGAGGATTGATCTTATCATGATAAGGTAGATCATTCTAAATGGCGTTGAGGAAATTCTACATCTTTTCAAAACGAATATTGCCAGAAGTCTTTTCAGACATTTTTGTTGTATTTATTTGACGTGCCCTTTGAAACTAAGTCTGCTATCGATCATTGCGACAAGAATCTTTTTATCTCCATTTTCTATCCACACAGGAGATCTTCTCGCATTTCAGTTTTTTGGTGAGAGGCAACTAATCAGAAGAATCATGTGATGTAAGTGGTTTTCTTGACAGAGACTGCTATGTTGTTGCAACACTTCGTTGTATTTTTTGTATTATGTCACTTTATTAGGTATAGATGCTTGGACTTCTACACCACCTTTGCTGTTTTGATAGTGGATTCATGGTTCATTCCGCTGATCTGTAAATCCTCGATGTAAAACCAAGGTTCTTCCCAGTTCTAATGGCATAACTTTCTCCAACCTGGGTTTTTAATTATAATATATGCATCCTTCCAGTTGTCAGGGAATCTTTGATCGAGTAACATTCCATACACAATGTGGGTCAGATGATCAACCAACCTGAGACAACCTTCTTTTAAATTTCATTGCGTGATGTCTTTTCCCACCTTTCCATTTTTTCAATATTCTATGACTTTCTTATTTAAATAAGCCAATTTGAACACGTACCATAGTCATTAACGAGAAAAGCTTAACATATTGTTAAGAAACACTTAACCTGAACAATAATTATTGTATTGATATTTCCGAAGGAGACAGTAAACTAATGGTAGATATAATAAGTTACAACATACACTCGAATCAGTTAAGATTTCCGGGCATTACATCCAGAATATTTCTTATATGAAGCCTGTGACATTGTTTCTAACAAACCGTTGATTAAAAACACTGTGTTAATATACTGTACCTGTAACAGCAGGACATTCTGCTTGTTCACAAGAGTTTGGAGACGAGTGTAGGCTAAACTAAGTGCAGCCGCTGAGACTTCAACTCCAAACACTTCGGCACCAGTCTGAGACGCAGCCAACAGTCCATAGCCCGCACCGAAGCCGACCTCCAAAACTCTATCCCCTGGTTCGAGACAGCATAGAGAAACGGCAGATGCAGAAAGACGCTTGCTATTAGATACTCTAAGACGATTTGTTAATCGGTACCATAATCCCTCGTGCGGACAAGCAAGACTTCTGGCCACGTGTTTGAAAAACCAATTGCGCATTGAAAAGGGTAAAACTAAAATGTTTGGAACAATATTTATGAAACTAAAATAAGTGGATCAATAAATATTCACATTTAGAAAAAAAGATAACGTTGTCTACAAAACGCAATCTTATAACTGTATCCCTATTAGCTAATAGAATACTTTTTGCATTTACAGTAGAATTCGTCTATATAACAACATTTCAAAGGGACATTTGGTATATAATTCGTTTTCATTGCTGGTGTGGCCCAAAATGAGAAAAATGGCTTGTAGGTAATTTTGACATTTCATTTAAACAAAGTTACCACTTTACCTTTTTGTTGTTGTCGATATATTACGTTTACGGAGGGGGTTTAGGGGGAGGGTGAGGGTGAGGGAAAACTTTGAATGAAATGTCAGAAATGTGAGAAAACTTTGAAATAGAATCCAAATAACACGCAAGTCACAGGAAATTACAGGCCGCACCAGCACTGCTTTTGTGATGTGTATGATCATAAGAATAATGCTTATATCAAATGAGATTAACCTTTTTGGCTCATGGGCAACACAAGTGGTGTAGCATTACCCAATTGGGCAATGACATTATTAACAGACACATTATCATAAATTAGGTACATAAGATTAGATAGTTCTCATGTATACAGACAATTTACCAATCAATACATGTCCTGTTCTAATAATAGATTTGGGAAATTCCGAAATCTATCAATATGCCTTTTTTTATCTGTCTGGTAACATCAATCGTCTCAATTAGCATTATACTTATTGGTCAGATTACAATCCACATTGGATATCAGATATCAATGACCAAAGTTGGCCACAAATAATAGTAAGGGCAGCAATTTTTCAAAATCATGTAATTTGACCTCCTTTCTTCCCTCTAATCATCTTACCAAAACACTTAATCAGCTATTCTGCAAGTCGATTTTGGATGATCTCCCTCTTGTATCACTAAAAGTCAACTGTGGTTTCAGCAGAATGATACATAGTCCTTATTCACCCTTTTACCACTGACAATAAATGTATTTCAGTCCATTATATTGTGCTATTATTTTTGGCAATATTATTCAATTCCAAGCCACAGTATAACTAACTGCAAAATGTTTGGCAATACATAAATTGAAAAACCTTAATTTGAACTCTGTATTGTATAATTAATTTGTTGACTTACAATATTTGTATAGATTATTTCTTATCAGTTCCATAATATTTTAATATACTATTTAAAATATATATGCGTATAAGTATCACTTTTGTAATAATGGATTGTCAGTAGAAGATCTGATAGAGGTAGGAATTCTTGGTTAAAACAAGACAACATATCTTCAACTAACAACAATTTCAATTCAGCAATAGAAGATAACACTGTAAAATGAGGATATGCAGACAAAGGCATGGGATTGGACTTCCAGAAAAAAAGAGTGATAAATATTTCTCAACAAGAAGTCAGTAGGGGTGTCATAAATTCACATTAAATGCAAAACAATTTATTGCATCATTACATATAATGCATATAAATAGGTGTTTAGATGCACCATCATGATTAGGATAAATTTGAGGAATTTAAGTTTTTGAACTCAATTTGAGGCATTTTTGAGGAGACCTCAGAAAATTGAGGAATTTGTGGAGCAATTACAGGCCTGCAAGTTTCAAGCAGGGTTCACACCACCATTTCAAGATCGTGAAAAATCACCATTTCAAAATCATATTTCACGTTTTCACAAAATAAAATGGCAATTAATGTATGTATAAATATCACAAAACTTGAAAATAGTGAAATTCAAAAAATTGCAAAACATGAGATTTGATGTTGAAAATGGAGAAATAGAAGAAGTAGCAAAATTTGATATATTAATTTTCTTGAAAATAGTAAAACAGTAGATTATTGCAAAACACATCATTTAATTTTCTTGAAAATGATGAAATTCAAGCCTTTTAAGTGTTTGCTTGCCCAAGGATTTTCAAGATGAGCTCCAAATTCAAGGCTTTTCAAGATTGGTGTGAAAAGATAACTCACCAAATGGTTATAGAAACAAATGTGTTAGTTAGTATCCTTATTGGTTGATTATTTTAGCATCATTTATAATAGTATCTGATATGGATGTGACACCTTCAATTAGACTCCTATGCCAATTACGATATAATATGTACACTATTTGACCTATACTTGAATATAATTCAATATTTTGCATGCTTATTGGTTATATGAGAATATATATTTACTGTTTTCATAGAATATTCTTCAAAATTAGTATAACTAGGAATACAATTATATAGGTAAAATTGTAAAATTATAGTATATCATTTAATTTGTGGTATGAGATAAGACACTTTTTGCCATTTTGACTAATAATATTATCACTTTTTTTTGAATATGAACATTAATACAATTTTTATTAATATTCCTTCCTTTTATGTAAACCTCGAATTTGAAGTATATTGATGGTATAGTTTTCCATTATTACTTTTGTAATGTTAAAAATGCTTTAAAACAATTGTTTTATGACCAATTTTAGATCAAAAGCTAAATAAATTAAAAAATTTATTCTTATGTATATTGAAAAAAAATATCAAAATCGGTGGAAGTTCATGGGTAGTTGTTGAGTCTGACGAAGATGAATTACAAGATCTAAAAAAGATATCTATGTGAAATTTGGAATACTGATAGAGTTGCGACGGTGCTATCCAATGCATATAAAATTATGTTGACACCTCTTACAGTTTTTTTATGATGACTATGTCAAAAATGCCTAGTTTGTGCATATCCTACAATACCTACAGGGATAATCGAACACTAAATTTCAAAATGTAAAATAATAAATAGAATAAAATAGTAATAAATATTAATATACCAATATAATTGAAACCAGAGCAATGAGTGTAGCATGAATAGAGAATTTGTGAATGAAATTATTCAGTTATACACACTAATATTGCCTATTTTTCATTAGCAAATCAAAAAATTTTAAGTTAGCATATGTGTTTCACAGCTTATTCTTCTTGACCAATAAAATTATTAACCAGCAGTTTTGAGACTTAAGATATTTAATACTCACCCAGCAGTCTGTGTAATTTATTTCATAAACATTTAGATTAAAACTATTTTTAGAAACTCATTCATTTAATGTTGTGGATATCTCAATGTTGCAATGGCCACTGGCTGAATAAATTTTTTTTCATTGCAAATGTTGAAAAATATTCACCAAATGGTGAAAGGCATTATTAAGGGTGTGTAAGCCACAACTTTCTGTTTCTATGACAAGGGTAGTTGTCCAACCAATTTATAAAATTTCCAGTTGACACTAGTACCATCTATTGTAACCTGCATCATTTTTGACATTGCTAATTCGTGTATACCTTCTTTGAACTTCAGTAATAAATCAGGAGCAGTTATGTATTCAAGGCAAAGAATTGCAAAGTATTTTGTCACAGGAATATTCTTTACATTGTCCTAAAAGTGAATATATATGTCAATTTTCTGTTGATGGATCATATCATTCATAGATTTGTCAAATGAAATTATATAAAAATCAGCACATCTAACTTTATAAACAAGAGCATTATCATTATGTAATACTGGTATATTTCAAAATTGTTAAAATAAGTCCCCAATAATGACATTTGTTGAGTTATGGCTCTATCAGGTAACATTGTATACAAAATTAATGAAAAGCTGGCACAGGATCTGAAAGTATTATCACCAAATTATCTCTTCATCACATTTGAGAGAAGTTGTTACAGCACTACTATTAGTAATAGCAGTCACATAATTAGGGGGTTCCTTAGTGGATCTTTTTCAAAATGTAGATAGGTATATTGCTAGGTTTAGTCTCCTCAATAATTTCAACATTCTTTAAGCTTATAGAATAACTGGACAATGTCTTACTTTCCATATTACTTAGAGATACAGTCTACTCTGGCTAAACCAGAATTTTAGCAATAGATACCTGACTCATCTTCAATCCTTTCCAATTTTTTGGCTATTCATAATACATGTATTTATTATTGCATAAGCCAGAATTGACCAAACTGGACTCTGGAAAATGAATAATTTTATTCATTAAAATAATATTATACATCCTATATTTAACAGGCAAATATTGAGCAACATTGATACATACATAAATAAAGTAATTATATATGTATTTTTTTGCAGTTATGTATTGCAACAATGTAGTTGGGCTGGCAGATTATTAGTATTTGTATATTGCTCATATATTATGTTCTATAATATATTATTATTATATTGTTATATATTGTGTTGAACTATTACATAACATTAATTATTATTTTGTTATATTTCTAAGTAATGTGCATTAAGCTGTACAGGAGGTTAGTGCATGCAGGGTGGATGGTATGATGCAGGAAAGCAAGTGTGCTGAGAGTAAATGGTTGTGAAATTCAGATTGAGAAAAGGTTTTTATTCTTTTATTTAAACCAGAAATTTGTTAAATCAGATGATTTTTGCTGCATTTTGCTTTTCTTGTTTATGCAGAGTAGACTAATATCTTTTCTTTATAATTATATTCAGTTACTAAATTTTTCTTATTAAGAATTTTTTAAAAAAAGCAAATATTATTTTTAAATTAAGGAGATTGAAATTACAGAAATTATTCACTTTTGCTTGATTTTTCTGAAGAATGTTTAAATTCCTGAAATTCCTAAAATTCCAGGCTTAATGTTGAAAAGTATCAATAAATATATAAATATAGAACTGGTCTTTATTGATATTTGAAAGGACAAGCCAAAAATTTCAAAATGGATTATTATTCAAAATAAACAAACTTGATATATATAGGTACCATATTAGTTAATTATATCCATAATAATAGAAAATAAAAGTCTCTTATGGCAGGCAGCTTATAGCCATTTATGCCAATTGTTTAGAAATGAACACATACTAGCAACCAAGTCAGCCTTGGTGAAGCATAGCAGTACATAATAGAGTAAGCCCAATTATGGATTAAAGGACAAATAAAATTTTAGCATAGCATATAGGCTATAGCAGCCTCTATGAATCTAGAGACCCAATAAAATTGTTTAAAAAATATAATTCTGTTTATAAATGGAAAACTATGAACACTGTATATAAATAAAGATAAAACAAAGGATTGTCTGATTTATATCATATAATATACAATTTAACAAATTTAATATGACAATATAGTTTCAAAAATATGCCTGCTGATAATGTGATTCTTTACAATTAGAGTTATTTATATAAACTCATTCTTGATTAGAAATAAATTTTGTTTATTATATTGTTTCAATTTTGTCAATTTTAATGTTGTATTTTATTAAAATATGTATATTGATTATTCATAATTAAAGAGTTAATAAAATTTTTATTTATTAAATTTCAGTACTCTCTTAAATATCATAATCCCTTGTATCCAGTCAATTAAATCCAATAGAATAGTATATTTCTCACTAAGATATTGCGTACGATTGTTTCTGAATCTTGAAGGTAAATCAACCACAATTTGCCAAATTAAATATATATTTCATAAAACGAATTTCATTTTAAATGACTTTCATTAAAAGACGTGAAACTAATTTCTGATTGAACTAGGTAACCATATTTTTAATCTATAAATTTAAAATTATCTGATAATTAAAAAATTTAATAATTAGAATAATCTGTCATTAGTACAGCTGTATTAGTATTTCAAAGATTCTTAAAATGTCATTAAACTTCCCTTTTAAAATATTAGTTCTAATTTAATTTAAAAATATGTTTGCCGCGTTAAATAATATCAGTTTTTAAATAATTTTGTATTATATAAATTAACAAATACATTAAGAAAGAAGATATTTAAATTAAAAGTCTTGTGCGGATCCAACATAGTGGTTATTTTTCATATATGTTAAAATTTAGATTTTCAAAAACATGTTATCTGCATTTCTATTCGCTGAAAATTTCAAAATATTTATGACATTGATAGTTTCTGGAATTCCAAGTTGACGGAAAACACATACACCTTTACAGTCTAATTTAAAATTATACACAATATTTGGGCGTTCACACAGCTGATGAATATTCTAATATTGAGATATTCGGTAGATTTCATTGTTCTTTAAATTTATAATAATACTCGTGAATTTTATAAACTTCTGTTATTTAATAAAAACGAAAATAATATATATTATATTATATTATATAATAAATTTATAAAGTTATATAAATTTTATAATGTGCATATATAGAAATATATAATATTTTCAGTCATTGTTCTATTGAACGTACCTATACTATTGACAAAGCAATTTTGTTTCTAATTGTGATTGTAAGTAATAATCTTATATTTGAAGAAACAGCTGATATTTTATTTGATTAATATAATCATATAGCCTTAAGGTACGTCTAATTAAAATATATATATTTTAGATTTTTATATTACAGAATTATTAGATTATTTGATTTATTTTCAGCAATCCCTTAGTGGAATATAGCCGATGCAAATTGTGAACACATTTTTCAACTCAACGTTTTATTCATATAAATGTCTAATAGTATAACGTTTGCAAAGGAAAGAATTATTGCAGCAAAATTATTGCTACTACATCTGAAGATTGGACAATTTTGTCAGTTATGTGTATACGAATTTTATACCATATTAAAACTATTTTTAGGTAAAATATTCAATAAGATAAAATAAAAATATTTTGATTAAAATTTAACAGCTTTATATTTTACTTTATTGTATTTTACCATTATTTTTATTATGTGTTTACTACATTTTTGTAGATTTCTCTCACACATTCCTTCATATAATCCTTTACTAAATGTATGTAGATTTCTCTCACAAAACTATTTTATGATTTGTGGAATGAGCTAACACACATTTTGTCATTCCAGGTCTTAAACATTGAGATAACAACATACTAACGTAGGTTTAATATATGACCTATATATTACCTAGCTATATATTGTAATTCCAGTTTTAAGGAATTACGCGTATTTATTACAATTTATTGTGTTATAAATTTAATATTCTTACAAAATACTAGAGGCATTTTAAGATAAAAGTATAACTTTTATGAGATGTATGCGCGACTCTATAAATTACTGAAATTTTTGTCCCAATATTTCCAATATACTTTCTATGAAAATTACAATGAAAAGATTAAGGTCAAAATAATCTATTTTTGGGGCCTTTCTATAGAGTTTATCAAGTGAATGTGAAAGCGTTAGGTGTTGGCATAGTATTATTCTTTCAACGTAGGTCAGCCAGATGAGTGATAATCTTTATCGCGAAGGGTTTTATACAACGTTCATCTGCTATCCTTCGTCATAACGATTAATCGGAATAATTTTACCGATTAATCAGAAATTAACGATGGCGATAAACTGTCAAAATATTAAGGTTTTGAAAAATTGTATGAAAAATGGGACAGTGTACATTTGAAGCGTTATAGATATAGCAAAGCTAATACAAATTGATACATTAACAAGTATTGATTTTTGCGACTAAATTAACTGTAAAATTTAAAAATTTTACTAATAGTTAATAAATTAGATAAAAAAATTAATAAATAATGTGTAACATGAAGAACTTACATTAGACCTTGTTTGGACCTTGTTTAGACCTTGTCCGTGTGGAGCCCCTATTTTGTCAAGAATATTAAAACAATTGAAAAAGTGCAACGTAATTATACTAAACGGGTTTGTTTCCGTTGTAACATCGCTTTCACTGATTATAAATCTAGTCTGTTCGCTTTACACCTTAAATCACTTGAATATAGGCGTATTTATTTTGATCTGTGTTTCTGCTTTAAAATTATTTCTGGACTTGTTGACCTTAATGTCTCTGATTTTTTTAGCTTGGACAATACTCCTTATAATTTGCGAGGTCATAATTTTAAAATTAAAGCTGTCGAATATTGTTCACATAATTGTCGTAAATATTTTTTCTCTAACCGGGTTATCCATTGTTGGAATTCTTTACCTGAATCTGTTGTTTCTTCCAATTCCATTGTCCTTTTTAAATCTAGACTTATCAATGTTATCTGAACTCCTTCTGTAAAGTATTTAAATGAATTTTGTATTATGTTCTTGGCGCTATATATAAGTGGCTTCTCAATCCTTTATCCGCCCTTTCTATATATATATTCTTTATATACAATAAATATTATTATTATTATTTTAGTTCCAATAATCTTTAACATATTTAGAGTTGTTTTTCGGATAAAAAATTATTAGTTTTGCGTAAACCGAAGATTTTCTTATCAAACTTTAATAAAAAACAAATGTTTCCGAGTCAACCCTATATTTATTTAATTTTTCTTACTGATTAGCTGATTCACAGTGTATAATCTACTCTAACAATAGTGTAAATTACAAAGTTTTGGCAATTGTTGTCAAATACATACCCCAATTAGGGAATAGTTTAAATATTGACAATATGATTAACTGAAAATATATAATATATAGATCAAAAGTACCAATCAACTTTTTAAGATTTTAATAAATAATAAGCATTTGAATATATCGTTACAAAATATAGTTACAACTTAATACAATTATACATAGTATAGGCTGTATCATAAAAAACCGCGTCTCTAAAAAATAGTGTATTTGAAATGTACAATAGTTATAGATACACGATATGAAACGTAATTGTGCAGCAAAGTTTACATGTTTTAAATATACTTGCCACCATTGTCAATCACATTTTGCAAGTGCTCCATTGCTGTTGTTAGTGCTCCTGACATACGTTCCTGTGTAAATTTTGGTAACTCTTGAGTCAGAAAATCAC